>JALBCR010003636.1:0-112325 GCA_030710515.1 Abscondita cerata | reverse complement strand
CAGTGGCGGCTCGTGGTCAATCATACTGGGAGGTCAAAAATTAATTTAAAAATAGACATACTTAAAAAATATAAATAACTCAAATGCACCGCAAAATTTTATACAATCTACAATTTTGTTCAAAATATAGCGATTTTTCGAAACATTCTCATTAAAATCTCTAAGGGATTTTCTGTAAGCATTGTCTAGCTGTGTACGAATATCAACATTTCCTACGGTTGCAAAATTTACCGAGCATTTCATGTGTTCTGCAGACGAAGCATGTTTTTTATTTCCTCTTTTAAATGTTTTAAATCTCTTACACCGGATTTGCACTATAGCGAGTCTGACGAGTCTTTAGAAAATAATAAACAAACAAAACAGTAAAATACATTTGATACTTCACAACCACATATCCAGTTAGCTAAATCGTACATTACCTTGCGAAAGTTTCGATGAACATCTTTATTTTTGTCTTTGCTAGTTTGTCGTAAACTTAGTTCTGGCAAAGGACGACCATTTGCCTTGAACTCAACTAATTTTGTAAAATTAAGTTTGTTAGCACTTTTTAGTTGTTTAATTTTCTGCACTACCGACATTTTCTATTATAGCGCATGCACACGCGAATCAAAAATAGTATTTTTACAAAACAACACAACAACAGTAAAACATATCAATATAAATTCTTAAATTGATTTAAAACACGCGAAAATCGAATCAAAAATCGAGCGTAGTTGTACACCTATACGAAGTCAACGTAAACTGCGGGATCCGGCTCATGACCCAAAGTTGATTATTGTTTCGGACGTTCGCGTTTATTCGGGCGCTGCACGTTTTCGAGTTTTCCGGGTAGATCTAATTCAATGAGGACAATTCGCACCGCCAGCCCAAGGTTGAAGAGGATGAATTACGAACGACGGCCGATAAATTTTAAGTTATTGTACTTGCGACTTAATTACCTATTTTAATAAAACACGTAATAATGAATATTTTTTATATATTGTCAAAATTTTGGGAGGTCATTGACCAAATGACCATATGGACAAGCCGCCACTGATCAAGACAGTACGTATGATAAAATTATCCACCATTTCTCCTCATACATCGACCGTACATCGATGTTAAATGATCCCAAAACCGAGTAGAAAATAAAGCCTAGTTTATTTGTCATACAACATTCAGAAAGTTTTCTCGGTTAAATTTCTTATAGTCAACTTTAATGCAGTTCAATGTGATAAGAAGATATTTATGACTTCTTAGTAACTTTTCTCATTAAAGTAACTAATTATTGCAAGTTCTTCACTAATTCGTTCTACCTCTTTTGTTTTGACAGTTTTTCTTCGAACAGGTGCTTTGTAGTTCCTGATTCCATTGTTCAAATCGAAATTATTGTTTATAAACACTAGAAACCAAAACACAATTTCTTTCACATTAGCCCAAAATAACATGTTTTACTTCGTTGTGTGGCAAATTTATTATAAGGAAAGTAGAAAAGATACTGAATTTTGAAAGAAACTTCTCTAAATCGCAATCAATTTAAAATGTAAAATTTATTTTTCATCTAATTAATACCTTCATCAAACAAGAATGAAAAAAAGGATGGGTTTCTACTTTAAAAAAATGTAACTTTATGATGTTCAGAAAACTGATCACTCTCATTAAACAAAATTTTTTTAATTGAATTGAGTAGTAACTACTAAACATTGTATGCGACATTTATACAAAAGTACTAGAATCGAGGGGCCGGAGTAATGGCGAAAACTGTTGTTTTGTTGTAATATAAGTTTTCCCCATTTGCTCGTATTGTATCACTGATCATTCGTTCTTGGTGTGCCCATTTATACTCCCAATTTTTTATTGGAAAAATGGTCCATATTTTGAGTTTGAGTTGATACTGTTCACATACTTCCCTTTGAAACTCTCCTTTATTTATGATTAGTTTTTCCTAAATGTTCCTACCAGTTTTCTATTAAACTGCCTGCTCACTCTGTTGTTAAAATGCCCTAATAAAAATTCTTTTCTAGTACATATTTGGTTTAGAAAAATTGCCCGGTGTTAAAGAACTTATCTTTTTCCTAATTCGGAGAATTACTATTAGGGCATATGCAGGGTGTTGCTATATTCTACCGACAAGCTCTACCCCAGAGACTTAGTAGCTGATATACAAGGTGTTGAGATTTAAAATATAAATTAAAATTTGCAATAAATCAAAATGCATTTAAAATAGTTTGTATTACTTCTTGAACAATTTACGCTTTACATTTTACAAAATCAAATTAATAGTATGGATTAAAGCAAATTGTTTAGCAAAACGCCGACGGGCAAATTGCACTGCATATAACAATTTGGAATATGTCAGGACTTGCAGACTTTGTTTAGAAGCAAATATCTTCAAGACCGTACATTTTAGCACCATAAAATGTTATTACATTTCCGACTAAAATGAATAGAAAATTTTAAAAAATAAAAAAAAATTATTTGCTCTAGTGGCGTAAAAATAGGAAGGTAAAGTTGTCACTAATCCTTATAGCGCGCCACTGGTAAAATATTTGAAAAGTTGGTTTATGTCAAAATATGACTTTCTTGAAGAGCATTTTGGTCACCAAATTTGAAAAAAAATAAAGGGATTTTACTTTATTGCAAATTTTAATTTTTATTTTAAACTTTCAACACCCTGTATCTCAGCAACTAAGCCGTTTAAGGGTTCTTTTCGGTTCTACTTTATTTGTCAACTTCGCTGCAATTACTCTCTTTTCGTTTCAAGTAAGACAAGAATTTCTAATTAAAACGGTCCCATTCTTTAAAACTTTAATTTGTTTAGCCCGGATGCCTTCATTTGCCTTTTTCGTAAAATGACATTTGTTTTTATCTCAATAGAACCGACTATGGAGTTTACAATAAGCCATATTATCACAGATCAAGCTTGTTTGTTGAAAAGATCAATTTCCGATCAATATTAATGAAAAGTGAAGCATTTCAAAATGTGCAAACCTTGTACAACAACTAACCGAATTTTAAAATATACAAAAATAAAATTTAAATACTCGATGCAAGATTATTAAGTGGTGTTCTTCTTCAATAAATTCTACTCTTAATATCTGTATTTTTATAGTTAATTTGAGTCACTTCGTCAAATGTATAAATTTGAAATATTATATTGCAGTTTTCTTATACTTAGAGATTTCTTCTTCTTTTTAAATTACATACAAGTTGTCCATTTAGTGTGTAATTATCCTATTATGGACTCACAGACTACTTGTCTGAAAAACTGTGAGCATGCTTCCTAAATAGACTAAAAGTTGCACATTTTAAAAATATTTTCATAAAACCGTCTAAATTATAGATTTAAGAAAACATTCAAAAATAGAAAAAAATACGGTGCCCTCAATATTTTATTTTATTTTTGCCTAATTAATTTAGCATTTAAATTTGTTTTTTAATTATAGGTTTTTGATTAATAGTTATGGTTCATTATATTATTGATTTTTTTTCAATTATTTTGTTGAAATAGCTGTTATATATTTAATAATACATTTTAGTTATTGAGTAATAAAAACCTTAAATGAGATATTGAAAGTTAAAAATATTTACTTTTATAGTTTTAAAGTAGTATCCGGAATACTTTTAATACTGTCTGATTACACCGTAAAAAGTGTAATAACATAAAACGCTTTTCCACGAGACAATTTGAACAAGAAAATAAAGCTATATTTGTAATGAAGTTCATTTCGGAAGTGTGCAATGCACAATTATATCCAAATGCAATTGTTTCTCCTATATACACTTTGAATTTATTATCTCTCGTCAATGTAAATCTTGCACTGGATTTTAACAAAGAATTCTATTTTAAATTTAATGAAGACTTGAGAGTACCTTTCTAAAAAACAAACGGGTATTTTAAAAACACATAAACTTTTTTCTTTCGCAATACATGTATATCTTTCGTTTTGAGATAATTTTTTTTATTTTCAGCTGAAAACATTTTCTGTAAATTTAATGTTTGTTCTAAAACAAATTAGATAGATATTTGATTTAAAATTCACTGGAATTAAGTATTTATGGTTTCATGTACAATCTGTTTTCATATTTTCTTAAATAATTTCAAATATTTTTTAATATACAAGTGGTTTCAGGTGCCACCATTTTCCAGTTAAAATTCTAAAATATAGGAAACTAGCATATTTTGAATATTTTTATAGACAATGTAAACCCTACGGCATTAAAATTTGGAGCCTACTTAGATTAACCGTCAGAATTACACGATATTTACAGAATACTACTAAAAGTTACTAATATAAGAGTATTTGATAAGAGTATACTATACAGGGTTATAGGGTATTCAACGGTAGGTAGCCTATTAGAGAGATGTGCTAAAGAATTCAATATGGTATTTTGAAAACTTGGTTATAATAGTTTTCAAGGATGCCCGTTGGATTTGAAATATTTAGCTAGACTTCCTGTTTTGCCGGAAGTAGTTAAGAACTTTGTTATTTCAAATAGAACACTTGGTATATTATTATTGTTTTGAATTTCTTATCAAATTTAAAATCAACTTTTATTAAGGTCTTCTAGGTGTAAATTCCGCCAATGTAGTTATTTTGATTTATTTGCAAACTACTTTGAAAAGAAGCACAAGTTCTGAAACTTACGATGTCGTTGTTTTTGTTCTACCGGAAGTAGATACTTGCTTTGTTTTTTTAAATGATACGTTGGTGTATTATTATTGTTTTGGACTTTTATCAAATTTAAAGTTAACAACAGAAAAAATAAATTTAAAGTTGACTTTTATGAAAGTGTTGCAGATGTAAATTTCACCAATTTTTTTTGATTTATTCTAAAATTACCTGGGAAAAAATGCATAACTTCTAAAATTTATAACGTCGGTGTTATGGAAGGCTATGTAAAACTTAGATTGTTATCTTTCGGGTTAAGCCGTGTTCCTCCTTTGTTCTCCGCTGAGGTTCTGGTACGGTTGGTTGATGATGTCGATCAGTTGATCTTTCGTGTGGTGTTTACTAATTCTGTGGTAACATTTGTTATCTTTGTTTTTGTGAAGAGTTATTATCCATGTGTTGCTTAAGTGGTAACAATCTTCTCGATTGAAGTTATTCTTATTTTTCATAATTTCTAGGAATTCTCTGATTATCCCTGTTAATCCGTGATAGAACTTTGGCTTCCTCGAAGTTGATGATGTGTTTTCCTTTTTCGTGTAGGTGTTCTGCGTTTGCTGATTTATCTATCGCTCTGGACTTGGCGTCTCGGTGGTGTTCCTTCAATCTACACTTTATGTTGCTTCCGGTTTGACCAATGTAGACTTTTCCACATAAACAGTCAATTTGGTAGACTCCTTTTGTTGATAGTTTTGGCAAGCTATCTTTATTAGATGGTAGTAGGTGCTGGATATTTCTTGCAGTTCCAAACCTGACACCGATATTTTCTTTTCCAACGATTTCCTTAATTTGTCCTGTTCGTTCCCTTTTTCGGTTTTTTCGCGACATGCGGCTCTTAGTTCCCTTGTGGTATAGCCGTTCTTTATTAGGGCTTGTTGGATGTGTCGAAGTTCTTCTGCCTTGTGAGCCTCGTCAGGAATCTTGTTAGCTCTATGCATTAACATCTTGATTAGAGACCGCTTCTGCTGTGGATGATGGTGTGATGTGGCATGGATGTATCGGTCGGTGTGTGTGTGTGTGTGTCTTTTTACGATATACACTATGAGCCAACTTATTGTTATTGCCTCGTTTCACTAGGGCGTCCAGAAAGGGAAGCTCCTTATTCCTTCTGTCTCCATGGTAAATTTGATATTCTCGTGCTGATTGTTGAGGTATGAACTTTTTTCCGTGAGGCCATATGACAAAAGTATCATCCACGTATCTTAACCAATATCTCGGTTTCTTTTCGCTGGATTGAATGGCTTCTTGCTGAAATGCTTCCATAAAGTCAATCTGAGGAAGAAGCTCAAGAGATCAATTTTATGTGGTTTTAATTGCTAAACTATATTTTTTTATCAAATTTGAAAAAAAAACACTTCTTTTCAAGTAAAACTCGGGAACTTTGTGCATCTCACTGTTAAAATGATATACACATTATTTTGGTTTAAAATATTCCTCTTTATACGCTCAAAACTGTCGCCTTATACTAATTTGCTAATTTCTGTATGTAAACTTTTTGCCTTAAAAGTGAATTAGAAACAACGTCCTGAAATTTGGTCACATACTTTATTAACTCCCTTATAAGTTTATTTGCAAGAAGGAATATATTGCTTGTAATTTTTGGATCTTATCTATGAGCAAGATCTTTGTTTATTAATGTTCCTTACTCTGTCGATCTAAGATATTTACGTTTACATATATCTCCAACTTCCTACTTAGTTTCTTTCTCAAAATTTATCCCTATAGATCGATAGAAGTGAGAACAAGTAGCATTGTGTTATTCGAGCTTAAGATTTATGTTCTTTTAACCTTCAATAGTTGCACTTTCTTCTCTGACATTAGCTCTTTGATGGCAGTACAGATTTTTAATGGTCTAGATGTCTTTATCATCTATTCCTATTTTCTTAAAAACATGTGTTAATTGTTGGTGTTTGTTGTACTCGGTCGAACGCCTTTTCATGATCGATATACGTTATATAAATCTATTTATTTATATCCACACATCTTTGTAGAAGGATTTGTATACAGAACAAGATGCGTTTCTAATATCTAGGTGGTTTCTGAATCCAAACTGTGTCTCATTGATATACTTGTGTCTCTGGCAAGACGCAAAATAGAAATTAATTTTTTATATAGTAAAGAAACTATGCTACGTTTTGCCAGAAACGCACGGTATTCCACGCACTTACTGTAAATCGGATTACGTAAAATTTTTAAGAACAGTAAGTTTTAGTTAGTTGCTCGTTTTAAACAATAATTTGTAAGCTTTAATACACTTTAATTCAAGAATAAATCTGAGAATAAAATAATTAATACTAGGTACTTACCTATATTAAAATAATTCATTTATATATCACCGCTATTTGTTACAATGATGCATACACAATATTGCTACGAATCATTACATATTAATAACCCTTGTTTTATTCGACCTGTCTCAAACAAAAAAGCAAAATCTAGATCAGTAGAAAGCTGTAAATAATTGATGCTTTGAATTCTGTAAATTTCCAAAGTCTTAAATTTTTTATTCATTAATGTCTATTAGGACCGATGTAACTTCCATTACCTTTCTAAATAATGATCAATTAAATTAATAATAACTTTAGCTTGTACTTAGTGTATTATTCAAAAATACCTTAAAAACGTTCTGCAATTGCGTTTATATTTATTTATAACAGAATTATTACAAAGTGCTGTTTCCTCTGTAAATCTAATAACACATCGCTGACCAAATGTTTTTAAACTCACTCTTATGTAGGTACTTAGCTTGTTTATCTCGCCAAAAAAAAACGTACCGACTAAATTATATACCGGGTGGGTTTTTGATAACGAAACAGATACGTTTTTGGGCCTTTAGCTATTTTTTTTTTAAAAACCCTCGGACAGGTCAATTTTATTTTAGAGGGGGACAATTGACTAGACTAGTTTGACATTTGTCAATTCAACCCCTAGGCGGGGGCGTCATGCGCCCTAAAAATTTTAAATAGCACCAGAGGTAAAGTGACATATCATTTTAAAGCCCATCAAATTATCTTTCTAACGGCATATTATTTTTTAAATTTGAACGATTAGTATTCAAATTATGACGTTTCTAAGGTTTTGATTCAATGCATTTGTTGTGCCTATTTCAATTTCTGTAAAGTGAAATTCTTTTAATGATTAACTACATGTCACTTAATTAAATGTTCAAATTGATGACCACCAGCATCCATACAGTAGTACAAGTTTCGTTGAAAGCGTTCACGCACATATTTTCGGTGTAATTTGGTGGCATTCGTTGACAATCCGTTCGCGTAGGTCTTGTAAGGAAGTCGGTTTAGTATCATAAATTTTAGACTTTAAGTGGCCCCACAAAAGAAATCAAGGGGCGACAAATCTGGCGACCGTGCGGGCCATTCTATGGGGCCCTTCTTCCATCTCCACTGATTCGTAAATCTATTATGAAGATACTGTGGAACAGGCAGGGGCATAATGTGGAGGAGCTCCATCCTGCTGGAAAACCAATTGGTCTACGATAAAATGCTCATTATTTTCAATAATGTCAGTCAACATAGGATCAATGCTATTTTCCAACAAATCCAAGTACATCTCCTCGGTCAGGTTACCTAGTAAGAAAAAAGGACCAACAATACGGTCACCAAAAATTCCGTACCACACATTTAATTTTTCTTGATGTTGCGTATGACTGTCATTAAATACCCTTGGATTAGAATCACACCAATAACGAAAGTTATGGCGATTGACAGTATCATTAATGGAAAAAGTGCACTCGTCCGAAAAGCAGATATTGAAAATAAAATCAGGATTGTTAATAGCTCGTTCACTCGTCACTTCGCAAAATTGTAGGCGGCGATAAAAGTCATCTTCATTCAGTTCTTGTACGAGATGAACTTTGTAAGGGTGGAATTTATGCTGTTTCAAAATATTTCGAATGATGTTTCGCCCAAAACCAGATTCAGCTGCCAATTTCCTCGTACTCGTTCGAGAATTCAAAGCAACATGTCCAAGAACCGCCACATCTACTGCTTCATTTCTATTGGACTGTCGCTTCATATTACTTCCGATTAACATGTTTATCCAAGTGCTGTTGATTAAATTGCTCTGCTGTTCTATTAGCACACTGATTATTTCCATAGAAAAGTGAAATAATTGTCACCCTCTCGGCAATGGAGTAAACCATAATGTTGTTCAATTGCACAAGCAACAATAAGCTGATAACGTAGTCAAAATAGAGATTTTTTTATGTTCGTTTAACTACAAACACTAACGCAAATTATGTCAGAATTTTTGTTACATATTACAATGAGAAATGTCTAATCGATGACACTAGTAGCAAAAATATCAATTATTAACAGGTAGCACGAACTTTATCAGAAATTGAAATAGGCACAACAAATGCATTAAAACAAAACTTTAGAAACGTCATAATTTGAATACTAATCGTTCAAATTTAAAAAATAATATGCCGTTAAATGAAAGATAATTTGATGGGCTTTAAAATGATATGTCACTTGACCCCTGGTGCTATTTAAAATTTTTGGGCGCATGACGCCCCTGCCTAGGGGTTGAATTGACAAATGTCAAACTAGTCTAATCAATTGTCCCCCTACAAAATAAAATTGACTTGTCCGAGGGTTTTTTGAAAGAAAATAGCTAAAGGTTCAAAAACGTATCTGTTTCGTTTTCAAAACCACCCGGTATACATGGAAATATGTTTGAAAAGTCCAAAATCGAATTGATTGTTATATGTTTCATAAGTAAAACTGATAAAACAGTTAATAAGTAGCGTTTATTTCATTGTTTTTAAGTATTAACTGCGAGTATTTATTAAAAACATTAATTTGTATAATAAAACAAAATCTAATTACAATACTAAAACTTTAACATCAGCAATTTTTTTTTGGAAAACTTCTGTCACTTTCCGAACGTATTTGTTGTGCCAAATTCATAAAGAAATTAAGCGTGCTTCACGGTAAGTGGCCTATACCGGAAGTTGACGCAAACTTCCTTCTTTAAAATAGCATGTTATGCTATTTATGCAAGATTCGAATTCTACTTAATATTTTAAGAAACTTTCAACAACATTTATTAACTCTAAAATTATTATTTGTTAAATTATTTGGATGTTAAGAAAATATTATACAAAAACTAATCCAACTTTGAAAATTAATAACGCCTCCTATGTTAAATGCAAGCATATTTTAAATAAGGAAGTTTGCGCCAACTTCGGTATACCTGGAAGTGCTGCAACCGGGTCATTATTTTCATTAAATAGAGCACTTCTGAAACACCATGTGCGCAAATTTCCAGTTTCAATTTATTTGTAGTTTCACCATAACGTCGAATAGGCCACTCACCGTGAAGCACCCTATATAGCGTCATTTTTCACAACGCGGTCGAATAGACGCATTCAAAATATTCAAACCCGTACAAAACTCAAATTAGACACTGTAAAATGAGGCATTTGATGACAAAACTATTACATGAACAACTTGGAACTAATTTAACGTTCTCTACTGCAAGTGTGGTTAACAATGATTTAACCTGAATAATAATGGAGTTATAGTGATTTACATTTTTTGACAACTTTCAAATTTTTTTTGTAAATATTTTGAGAACCATTTATGTTTTAAAATCTTTTTAACACGATTTTTGATTACTATTCATGGCCCATCTTTTCTTGGGTTAACGAATTTATCAATTTGCCAAGGACGCGAAAGTTGGAGATTCCATAAGCCTGGACTCAGTTTCACTCATTATTCAGATCGAAAACACATCTGCGGATACTATTAAATTCTAAAAATAAGTAAAATTTCCGAGATATTGGTCTAGGAAATATAGTCTACAGAAAAACAAATATCCCAAAAAAGTTCACAGAATAAAACCCTCTCGGAAATAAAGTTTCTCCGAAAAAAATCTGTAGAGAACAAAAGTCCCTTGAGAGAGACCTTCGGAAGTTTACACACTTCTTGTCATACAATATTCTAAACAACAGGTCGGCGTGGTTAATACGTCATTTGAATAACTATCTTACCCTTTGTTTTAGAAGTGTTGGTAAAAAACAGGAACTTATAAGCACCTTAATGGGCTTTACAATTAATTCGAAACAATTTAAATGGAAGTTAAAACAAAGAAAAACGTAAAAAACAGAAATGAACTGTGCTAGGAATAATATACGTTATATTTTTATCGTTTTTTTTTGTTTTTTAAATGTGTAATAAACGTAATAAATGTACAGAGTGGCCAAATAAGCGAGGACGCCGGCCATATTTCGGAAACTATTTTTGTTACAATTTGTAGAAAAAATATTTTTAGTGAAAGTGATCACAACTAATTTCTAAAACGAACATAAGAGGGCGCAACTTCAAGTACAAAAGAAAAATAGTCAACTTTCACTTAGATTATCCACAATGTGGTACAATTATGAGATTGCCATTTTAAAACCTATCTAGCTTTTCGTCTTTTTTACCTTAAGCATTTTTACGTAATTATAATAATAAGGGAGGAGGAAGCTGGTAAATGTCAAGCAACTCCGACTTTGCCAAACTTGAGCTTGTTCGAAAGAGATTTTGTCCCTTTCGTAGTTCCGTTAAGTTAGGTTAAATCAGTTTTTTTTCGATTTTCTTGAAATGTTTAAATGCAAAAGTATACAATTCTCTAATTCTACTAAAAGTGCACAAAAATATGCTATTTTCTTATAAAAACTTTACTTTCTTCACCCGTTTTTGAAAAAAAATAAATTCTCAAAAAAATGAAGACAAAATCATGCCGTACATGAAACAAATGGTGTTGAGATTCTTAATATTTTAAAAGAATGCCATGAAAATATGATAACATATATTTAATTTTTTTTCAACGTACAGAAATCAAAGAAATATAATATATTTTATTGTGGATTTTTTTGTCTCATAATTTTGGTTCTGAAAAAAATCAGATTTAGTAAAAACAGCATCTAACTTTCAATTACTCTAGTGACATCAAAGATATTCAAATTAGCGGTCGTCATTTTCACAAATAATGTAATTAAATATAATTATGACTAACAAAATGCATAACTTCTAAGTATTAGTTATGTTATGTATGTATTCAAAATAAACAACAAGCATATCGAATACTTCATTTCAAATTGACGTTCTTAAAAATTAAAGCCCTAAACGCCGAAGCTTTTGACAAATCGTTATATATATATTGTACCCAAAGCTTTTTTTATTTAAATATCATTGCAGTTACTTCGATAATAATTCTATTGATTCTTAGAGTGGGTGTCTTTTTCTAAGATTTTGAAATAATAATGTTGTTCTTTACTAAATCAGCCCTTTTCTCAGCCAAGGGATCATTTGAGACACTTTTTATTTATAAACTCATAGGCAACCATGGGAAACACCCAAGAAGTTTTTCACACGTCAAAAACTGTTTTTAGTTTTTTGTTATTTTTGTTAAAAATCATGTTTGGGTGCAGACACTTTTAAACTAATGACACTTTATGAGCGATTAAGTTGTTATGTTTTACGTCTAAATGACATAAATTGTTTTTGACGTTAGTTGAATTTGAGTTTCTTTTTAAGATTATTATCTTCGGTTGAGCCGTTCGTCTTCCTTCCACTTGTAACATGGAACACCATAGATCGCATCAGCTACGAACATGGGGAATACCACCTACAATCAACCACTAACAGGCATATCAAGAAGTTTGTGAAATTAAGTACCAAGCACCAGCAAACCAGCTATAAATTGGACGAAAACAAAACAGTTGTAAACTTGTCGGACTACCCACTCACCGAAGACTGCATATCAATTTTGCTCAAAAGGATGAACTACGCCATTGCTCCAAGCAAGATACCCACAGAAGAGATAATAGCAGAAGTGGAAAGTGTCATCAGAAAGCTTCCAGTTGAAGAAGCAGATGAAATACGCCACGAGACTTGCCGGATTTTACAACGTTCCAAAACTCCACGTAAGAACATCACTCGCGCAGAAGAAATTGCATTAAAAGAACTCAGAAGCAATCAAGAAATCATGGTGACACGCGCAGATAAAGGCAACGCTACAGTAGTCATGAACACCGAAGACTACAAAATGAAAATAAAATTGCTACTGGATCCACAACTTTACACCAAGTTAAAGGAGTCCAACCAACAAAATTGAAAAACAAACGAGAGCCGCAATCAAACATTCAGCTATACCAGTCGATCAACATCGTCAACTGCTCCTTCCGGGACCAGACCACCTAGACTATACGGATTACCAAAAAATTCACAAATTTGGTAACCCCTAAGGCCAATTGTCAGCACATGTGGATCTCCAACTTATGAACTGGCCCGTTACGTGGCTAAGTTTCTACAACCGTACGTGGAAAGAACTGAATCTTTTGTGAAGAACTCCGAACACTTCGTCGAATTACTGATGACTCTGGAAGTAACCAATGACGATATACTAGTTAGTTTTGATGTAGAATCGCTATTCACTAACGTACCAGTCGACGATACACATAACATCATAAAACAACTGTGCACAACCCATGGGTTAAGAGAAGACATACCAGAGCTAGCAAGAATATGTCTGAATACAACTTACTTTCTATGGAACGGAGATTTCTACGAAAAAAAATCAGGTGCAGCCATGGGATCACCATTATCACCGGTTATTGCGAATATCTTTATGGAAGCATTCGAGCAAGAAGCCATTCAATCCAGCGAACAGAAACCGAAATGCTGGTTCAGATACGTGGACGATACCTTTATCATATGGCCTCATGGGAAAGAAGCACTTACTGTATTTCTTAACCACCTCAACACTCAGCACAAAAAGATCAAGTTTACCATGGAAACAGAAGAGAATAAAGAGCTTCCCTTCCTGGATGTTCTAGTGAAACGAGGGGATAACAACAAGTTGGCTCATAGTGTATATCGTAAAAGACACACACCGACCGATACCTCCATGCCACATCACACCATCATCCACAGCAGAAGCGGTCTCTAATCAAAACTTTATTGCATAGAGCTAACAAGATTCCTGACGAGGTTCACAAGGCAGAAGAACTTCGACACGTCCAACAAGCCCTAATGAAGAACGGCTATACCAGAAAAGAAATAAGAGCCGCCTGTCGCAGGAAATCCGAAAAAGAGAAGGAACAGGTCACCACCTACGCTCGTTTGCCATTCATTGCTGGAGTAACTGACAAATTAAGAAAATCATTGGAGAAGAAGAATATCGGTGTCAGGTTTGGAACGGTTAGAAAAATCAACTCAACAAAAGGGGTCTACCAAATTGATTGTTCATGTGGAAAGGTCTACATTGATCAAACCGGACGCAACATAAAATGTAGATTAAAAGAACATCACCGAGACGCCAAGTCCAGAGCGGTAGATAAATCAGCAATCGCAGAACATCTACACGAAAAAGGAAAACACATCTTCGAGGAAGCTAAAGTTCTATCAAGGACTAACAACTACTATCCAAGGATAATCAGAGAATCCTTAGAAATTATGAATTATCAATCTAGAAGACGGTTACCGATTAAGCAACACGTGGAAACTAACTCTTCACAAAAACAAAAGAAGACAAATGTCGCCACAAAATTAGTCGATACCAAACAGAAGATCAACCAACCATCGAAAACCAATCACCCGTCACTGATCGACATCAACCAACCGTAACGGAACATAGGTATATAACGAGGAGCAGAAGACAACATCAGTCTTTAGAGTAACTTATGAAGAAGCTAACAGCATGGTTAGCGAAACGTCAAGCAGAGAACGTAGGAAGGAAGGACGAACACGGCTCAACCCGGAAGGTAATAATCTTAGTGACAACAGCCGCGAAAGCTTACATTCATACTTTGTGTTTCTTGTTACTTAAATCATGAATCAGCATACTTTTGAAGATTTTGCTAATATGATGTTAGTTTACGGCGAAGCACTCAATCAGTAAAAGCTACATTGAAACATGTCATACGTTGAAAGAAGAGCAATTGAATGGCCTTCACTTTCGAATTCTAATTTTTTTTCAAATTTTTGAGTTTTAAACATGATTTTTTAAAAAATAACAAAACCAAAAATTAAAAAATACATTCGACATAGTACGGTTAGAGATAGATCCAGTAATGCTGTTCAAAAAAGATGGAGATTTTAATTACCTGTAATTAATAATTATCATATCCCATTATTTTTTTGATTCCGACTATTAAGAGAGATATTTTGAATATTGTATAAAAAAAACCAAAACAGTTTTTTGAAGTGTAGCTTTGAGTTTATTAATAAAAGTGTCTCAAATGATAGAATCTGTATAGAATCACATAATAATCAAGTCCATCAAAAAATGTAATAAAATAAAATCTATGAATTTGACAAGACTGTAAAACGCGCCCTGAGCGATGACGTCAATACCTTTATCGAAGCAGGCGCAGATCAGGTTTCCTGAAAACGTCATTTTGACTTTGATTGTTTGCTAGTAGGAAATTTGGAGGTTTTTTTTTTGAAATTTGATAATTTTTTTAAACAAAGTAGTCAGTTGATACAAAGTTTAGGTTTGATAAATCTAAGAAAAGATTCATTTTTACGTTACCATCACGCGTTATTTTGATGTACTTTCTGTACACTGTAAAAATAATTCAATCAATAATTCAGTTTCACGACCTGCCAATCCAGTTTTTTATTGGAACACTAGTTAAATTTAAATAATAAATTTGCAATACAGTACTTCACGCGATTTTCACAATATAGGTTATGACGTCAAACCAATGAGAGGATGTTTTGTGTATTTGTGATTACCATGAATTGTTTTTATGCGTTTCATTTTCACTTTTTGTTTTTTGAATTAAAAAAAATATATATGAAAAATTGAAAAATGATTTTTAAATACAAAACAAAAATAGTGAAAATTACAAACCTTTTGCACTTGCTACTAAAATGTCACTTTTCCTTCTAGTTATAAAATATTTTCTAATAACATACTTTTTCAGTCAAGAATGATTTTTTTAAGAATTGACTACAGTTATTTATTTTTACTTTATTATACATGATATGCAATATAAAAGTAGGAATTTATTTTAAAATTTATTCAATAATTTAAACTTGATCTACTCGTCAGTTCTCATTAACAAAACCTCAATAATTATTCAAATAATTCATTACAATTGATCAGTAACATTCACAACATTTTTCCAGGAAAATTAAAGTTAAACAGTACTCAAAAGTATCCATTGTTCTTATTTATACTCGTATGCCATATAGAAGTCCAAACATAAAAATAATTAATTGAAAATTACAACACAAATTACTAAAGTAGTACATTATTTTTTAAATGTTGAACTCTCCCACACAATCAACCATTTACAAAAAATGCTCTAAATGTTTGAGGCACAAGAAAATTAACAAGGAGATAAAAAACAGATTATCGCAAGTCGTAGGAACCTATAAATTTGCCTAGGTTTTTCTAAGGTCGATATTTAAAAAATAAAAAGACAATAATGTCGGAATATTTGTTAACAACGAAGTTTAATCAAATTACGAAGGTGTATTAACATAAAGTTTACATGTTTACGACTAATAAGTTGGTTGCGAAATCTAGTGCCGCCACGTTCAAATAGTTCTCCCGCTTTGCTCGTCGTGCCACAATTGAAGACTTAAGTGGATAATTATCAACTGAATTTGAAATCAAAATATAATTCAACTGTCATGAATATACGAGTTATGTAAACTTCGTGAATGTTTTTATTTAATTTTCAAAACCAATATTAGCATCCATGCATATAAATGGTCTTCTTTTTCTTCTTTGGATTTTCGAGATTGCTGGATAAAATGCATTAAATAAAGGCACAAATTTTAGTTGTACTTGTAAGTTTGAATCTTCTTAGATGTTGAGCCACCCATTTTCTTTATAAATTTTGTAGTTATTGTAACCTCTTTTGAACCTCTTTTCCTTAGGTCAACTAGCAAGAATGGACTATAATAACCTAGAGATGACTTATAAAAACAGGAAGCAAACTGTTCTACTCTGATCCACTTTACATGGTCTCGAAGGTTTACCTTTTCATTTGAAAGGTTTATTTGCTTTTTGAACAGATGCAAAATTAAAAAAAAATTTCTATGTCAAGACATATACTTTTTTTTTAATACTTGCATTTTGGTAATCGCTCTATATTGATCAGGAATGTAAATATTTTCCTGTTTCCTGATCACCTTTTCGATCCGACCAAAATCTCTGTCTGAGTCTACGTAGCTATGCCCAACTTCAGGAAACTTATGCTCGTTAATCTTGAAGTATCCATTTAATATCTACTGATAAAGCCAAAGAATGTAGAAGTTCTTATTCTGTCCGTTACAGGAATCGGATCAAATGATTACTGGTCAATTTGAGGCTGTTCTTCTTTAAGTAATTTGCAAAATCGAATTGTGTAGAAACTGAATATGGTCAAGAATGTCGGTATGTACACTCATGAAATTTAAAACTTGGACACCACAATTTCTGTAAACAAAAGTTTGCACATTGTGAAGCGGGCTTAAGGGTATCATTTACAATTCTAACAGCAGGTAGTCTCAGCAGGGGTTATCTTATAAAAGGACTCTAGAATGAATCATTACACTAAGCACGTTTTAGAAAATAGGTAATTTACGTTGCTTACTTAATTTTTTCTTTAAAGAATATATTTGAAGGTATCGCTAATTAAACACCATAGCTCGATTAATTATCGAATCAAAATTTTGTTTAGGAAATGTTTACAAAATAAAATTAGAAATAATTTTGATTTAAAAACGTCTACAAGCAATAACTTTTAAATTAAATCAAAAAACTAAACATGGTTATTTGGGTTGACTGATTATTACTTATTTTTAAATAAATCTAACCTACTAATTATTGTAAGTTATTAAAAAAATCATTAAACTCTCTATTCATAATATTTAGTCCTTACAAAATGTATATTTTATGACGTTTCATTTTTTTCTGTAGTTAATATAAAAGTGAAAATAAAAACTAAGGCAATTCTTATTGTCAACGTATATATTTAGTTTTTGACAAGAATTTATTACATAATTATAATTAAGATACCAAGTTATAGTTTAAAATTAAATGAAAACGTTTTTTTTAAATAAAGGTATTACTATATAAATAAATATAAGAAATCAATAATGGGTGTGACCTCCATTATTATTGATACATTCTTGGAGGCGTCTGCTCATTGACGCTATCAAGGTATCAATATAATTAATATTAATCGTTTCCCATGCGGTATCAATGGCTGCAATTAGTGCATTACGGTTTACTGGTATAAAATTTGGCCCTTGTTGTCTTCGGATAACAGCAAGTATTCGAGCCCAAACATTTTCGATAATGTTAAAATCTGGGCTTTTTGCTGGCCAGGGTAACAGCTCCAAGTTATTTGCTTGTATCCAGTTGCGCACAACCTGCGAAGTATAGGGTCATCATATCCCGATAGTTAATTATCGAATGTTCCAAGAAAATATGTGTAAATAGTAAATGGAATCTACTAACGTAACGTTAAGTCGTTAATTATAGTTACATAACTCTCCTTTCATAAGATATAGTTCATATTAATATGCTTATTGTAAAGCTTCGTACACACCTGAACAACAAACCGAGGAACAAACAGAACAACGAACCGAACGGCAATCGGAACATTAATTTGGACGGTGCTACGTACGAATTTTAGAACAGATTCGCAAGTCCTGATTGTTCCACGAACGGTTTGCGGCGTTCCCGCAACTTGTCGTTTTTTTCTCCGACATCAAAGAAAATGCGCGCGAATGCGTTTGCAGGTTTGGACGAATCTAAACAAAACGGCGAACAAACTTATGCGGAGAATTAAATTATTTATTTTTGTCCTCCCTTTTGTGAGTTTGTTGTGTTTTAGGTAATATTATGGAGTTGACAGAAGAAAAATGTTTTAAATTAATCAGTGTTTAAGAATGCAAGAAAAATGATGTACCTATTAGCATCATTTGGGCGGGAAATTTCCAAAATACAAAAATTAGTAGATTAGATTTATTTAAAAATAAGTAATAAATCAGTCAACCCAAATAAACCATAAGTTTAGTTTTTTGATTTAATTTAAAGTTAGTTGCTTGTAGACGTTTTTTTAAATCAAAATTATTTCTATTTTTATTTTGTAAACATTTCCTAAACAAAATTTTGATTCGATAATTAATCGAGGCTATGGTGTTTAATTAGCGATACCTTCAAATATATTCTTTAAAGAAAAAATTAAGTAAGCAACGTAAATTACCTATTTTCTAAAACGTGCTTAGTGTAATGATTCATTCTACAGTCCTTCTATAAGAGTAACCCCTGCTGAGACTACCTGCTGTTAGAATTGTAAATGATACCCTTAAGCCCGCTTCACAATGTGCAAACTTTGTTTACAGAAATTGTGGTGTCCAAGTTTTAAATTTCATGAGTGTACCATGAACCTTATAGTAAATGAAATCCCTACAATGCAGCGGTAAATGTGGAAGAATCAATGGGGCGCGATAACAATCTAGTAAATTTATGAAGTAAACAAATACTTCCTAAAATAACCATGTTACGTTGTTTTGATTAACTGGCATTTGATCCCACGATGTGCACCTATGTGGACATTATAATGTTAGTGTTGTAACAAAAATTGAAGTAATTTTACCTATCAAAAATCACATACGAGAACACCAGGAATTAAAATTGGTAAATCAAAATTTTTTTAAATAATTCTTTATTTTTTGTGGCACAAGCGTATTTCATTTTATAGTTAGGTATTAAGTACAGTTTGTTTCTTGGTATTGGCTTTAATTGCCACTTATTAAAAGAATCGCATATTTTCACCCATCCATGTACTAAGTATAAGGTTTATGGTTAATATACATTAGAGCCAATGTTAAAAAAAACGCATTCTACATTTGAAGTGAAATATTTTTATTGTAAAAGAATCTGCCACTTAAAATAAGAAGGTTCAAGGTTACCACCTTGCGATGATACTCCACTGTTCTTGTAATGACTTTCTCATTTAAAGTTATCAAATTGATCATGAAAGGAACGTTTTGTAAAGTAAATATAACAAAGACATTCAGTCAAATTGTGAAATGTAAACATGAAATGATTAGCATTTACTGGAAATATCGAGGACTCGGTGACAATAGATATTTGTTGATGAAGCTTATAATCTATCTTTTCTGAAAAAAGTTTTCTAAATTTATTTAACATTCATTATTTGTTTTACTTTACCAATAAAGGAATAAGTAACAGTACCTTAATTTTTGTGAAAATTGCTAATACAAACAATAAATAATTGGAAAATTTACCCTTAAAAACTCTCAAAGCGCAACTGTTTTGCTTTGTTAAAATTTTTCAAAAGAATAAAAATGATTGTTAGCAAAATTTATGTATTCATAAAATGTGTATTTATTGCAATTTATTACCGCTCAGCGTACCAAAATTAATTTAGTGACAAATTTCATAATAAAATTATAAGCTTTACATAACTGTTATTTAATTTGTGTATTAACCAATCTTTGTTTTGATTTTAGATTCCACCTTAATCACACCAATCAACTTCCCTTTAAAGGGTGAGTTTTATTTTATAATTTATATTTAGTTATTTAAAGTAAACGCGTAATTTTACTGTCAATTTAAATATTTCCATTGTAAAATGCGAATTGTAAGAAATACAAAGGAAATAATAAGTGAGGCGTAACTGTATGTGTAAGATCAAAAATAATATTGCAGACATATAATTTAAATTCATATTAAATTATAAACGTAGCTACACAATACATTCTTAAATCTTTGACAAAGACAACGTTAACCATTAATTAAGCTTTTATTCAAAGTATTTTTGTTTTCTTGATATCGCTTATTTAACAATTCTCAAAAACTGAAAATGATAAAAATTAATAATGACTCACTTTGATTGTAATACAAATTAATGTAACTTATACTTTATGGTGTCCGAATGATTTACCTACATGTACTGTATCTGTAAATTAATAATGTAAAAGTCGGTTCTATGTAAACGGATTTAAATCTCTTAAGGGCTAACGATTATTAAACGGCAATCATTGGTGTCACTTCCTAAAAGACAATATTTTACTCGATTGAACATCTGCGACTACAAATTAAAATTTAATGTGATCATTAAACAGAATTAATTATGAGCACCTTTCTGAAAAGTTATAATTATTCCCAAATTTAAATAGTATTTGAATATTTTAATTTAAAATTTAAAATTAGGGTTAACAGTATAATTGAAAGATACAAATAATAATACTCACATACATTTTATTCCTATTTAAAACTGTATAATTATTTATAGTGGGGTGCAAATGTTAAGTTTCATTATTTTTTATGTGAATTAGAAGTTAATTTAAGAAGAAAATTTATTACAATATTTTCTATCGCATTGCCTGTTTATTAGAAAGTTATAATCCTTGTTTACAATATTAATTGTAAGTTATACAAGTCGTTGAATTATTATGTAATGAAATATGTAATATTAAATTATAAGTTTTGCATTTCTAGAAACTTTTCAATTAATTTTGATTACAGCACAATATTAAAATTCCAAAAAATACTTACATGTCAAATTCTGAATCAATACACATGTAATGTAATTGCATTCGTCTCATATGTTTATTAAACTTGACATTAATTTTACTCATTGTTTTAATATTTATATTTATTTATTTTTATTATGGTATACACCTTTTTCCAAATACAAAATAAAATAATATAACAAACACACAATATTATAACTAGGTAATTAATTAAATGAGTAATACCTAAACTAAAATAAATTCTTCAACGAATTGATAAAGAACATTATTGTTAAAATTAGTAGCTTACACACTAGAACAAATAGATAAATTAATACGTAATAAATTCTTTTTAAAACTAAATAAACAATTGCAAAAAGATCAAAATTAGGGTCGAACGCCAATATGTTAGAATATTTCATAAATCGTGTTATGCAATTATGAGCACCATAGTTTGTTGAGTAAAAGTCAGATCTAAATAGCAGTCTAGAAGTAACACGACTAGGCTTAAAGAAACAGAAATTAAAATTTATTTTTGACAGTAAGAATCTACTATCAGTTAGCCCATTTATCAATTTGTATCAAAGCACAAATCTAAAAATATTCTCCGATTATGAAGCGAGTACAATTTGACTAATGATATCATTTGAGAATGACTATACTCTATACGAGGAATACTGAGTTTAAACGAAATCATTAATAAAAATTTATTTTGGACCTTCTCGAGCAAGCAACTATTACTGTTGTATTTAAGACACCATATCTGAGAAGCATATTCAAGTTGACTTCTAACCAACGATATATACAAAGTTTTAAGAGTAACAATACTAAAAAGTTTAGAAAATCGATAAATAAAACCTAGTGTCCTAAATGCTTTAGCTGTGATATCATTAATATAAGGAAGGAACGTTAATCGATTATCAAATATAACTCCTAGATCATTTATTTCACATACTAAACGAAGCTCATAACCATGAAGGTAGTATTTAGGTTCAATTATTTTTTTTCCCTAAACGAAATACTACAACACTTTTAATATTGAGTTCAAGATAATTTGAAAACACCATTCCTATAAGTTATTAAGATCATTTGCAGTTGAACTCGATCAAAGTTATTTTTTATTGTAGTAAATAATTTGAAATCATCAGCAAAATTAGAAAAGAAGAATGTTTGATAACTTTACTTAAATCATTAACAAAGAGCAAAAATAAAATTGGACCACAATGGGATCCTTGGGGAACACCAGACTTGTTGATCGATACCTACTTTTATAAATTTTGCAGAAAGAAATCGATTTAATATTTTTTGGTACATGCTCTGCAAAATGATAGTTTAGAGGACTCATTTGAGTCCGCAAAATGGTACTTTAGCGGACTAGGCCTTTAAAAAAATTTAGCGGACTGGTAGGTAATTTAGCAACCCTTTAGAAAATTAATTAATTTTTATTTTACAAATTATGGTACAGAACAACTATCTAAATATTTAAATTAATGGTAAATATACAGCAAAGGGGACCCACCTCCGATCGCCTTCTAAATAGGTGCGTTGTACGCGGCTTCCGATGCGGAACAACTTTTCCTCTGACATAATTGGGGGTCACGTCGGTAAAAAAAGATATTCACCATTAAAGATGTGTTGCTGTATATTTACCCCGATCGCACCTCCCAACCAACACCGTTTACCTCAAACCACGCGCAAACATGTAATTTTTTAAGAAGAAAATTGTAATAACTGTAACCTACCAACCAACACCGTTCACCCCCGTTCATACAGCAAAGGGACCCACCTCCGATGACCTTAAATTTCACATATATTGTCAGGACACCCTTCCGAGTAATCTTGCAGTAATTTACTCGGGGTCATTGTTTGTTAAAAGTTATTAACGAATAAAGTTAATGTATTAGTTAAGGTCTACTACGCTTCTAAACGTAGAATATAAATGAAGTAAGAATAACAGCAATAACCTGTAAACGTCTCTAAACAAGTGTTGGAGTAAGTGTTCTCATAATAGAAGACGGTTCGAATGTACACGGTGTAGTACAATTGAGATTCCATTGTACGGCTGTTATCACCACCTTCATTTGTTAATAACTTTAAGAAACAATGACCCCCGAGTAAAATTACTTGCAAGTTACTCGGGAGGGTGTCCTTGACAATATGGCAAAGACGTCGAATGTACAAAGTGTCATGCTATTCAAATTACAATATTTATCACATCTTTAATGGTAAATATCTTTTTTTACCGACGTAACCCCAATTATGTCAGAGAGAAAGTTGTTCGGCATCGGAAGCCGCCTCCAACGCACCTATTTAGAAGGCGATCGGAGGTGGGCCCCCTTTGCTGTATATTTACCAAATTAATTATTATATACAAAACACCTACTTTGGAAGATAAAAATGGAAATGGCAGTTTTTGGCGTTTTTAAAACTGTTTCCAGAAAATGAAAAGGCATCTTGAGTATGTTTTTGTATGCGTTTGAAGCAACTGATAAGGTTGATCAAGTCGATTTTGACGAAACCGTGCAATTATCAGGCGGTAAAGATGATGTTGACCGAATTCTTTTTGTCCTATGATTAAATTCGCTACTTTCTTCTTTTTTTCTATTGCATCTTCGATGTAACATTCTGCGACAGTCGACGAGCTGCCCAACCAACTAGTCGCTTCAACGTAACCAAATCAGCTCTTACATTAGCAACAAGCGTGTCGGACGTACGCCGGAAGCAGTGACCAGTATATAGCTCCGGATTTAAAGTTCCAGAAACTCTGCTACCTTTGTGGACATGTTTCTAAAAGAATGTATACCAACCCGCCGTACGGTGCATTTTTGGTTTCGATATGCCACAAAGAAATAATCATGAGTTACATGTTGTGGACGTAGACGAGCATATTTATGGAATAATTTCAAGGCAGTCACCGTAAATACTCTCTTGCAATTTGTCTTCGTATTGGACAGAGTGATTTATTAAAAAGAATTCGAATGTTCTATAATGTCACAAACTTTTAAAGAATGTAACTCCTCTCTTCTACAGGCTCCACAAATGCCAATGAGGAGAGCAACCTTATTTTTAAAAAAATGTTAAAAACGAAACCTCATATTTGAAAATTTCTCACCTTTATCATGTCATTGGCCTCCTTGAAAAACCTGTTGACTTCATCTCTCGACAGCACTTTAGGTTTTTACGGACTCGGGCTTCGCCTCGTCCGTAAAAAAACCATTCGTCCGCTAAAACTTTATTTTGCGTACTTGATACATAAAATACTATTATTGCTTTTTAACATGATATTAACAATGTAAAATAAAATTCGCCCAATAATTAAAAAATTAAAGGTTATAGAAATAGTTACAAAAAACGTTTTTGAACAAAAAATGTATAGGTAGCTGACATGTGACTATCTACAATTTCTACAAATTTTATTTTCAGTTACCTTTATACATTCAAATATTTTTATGAAGTGACGACACCGGTTAACTTATGTATATCAACACTAGCAATAACAATAAAATGATATTTATATGCATTTTTTAAACAATGTAGGTTGGATGTCTCTTTCTGCTTTACTTCTGCCGATAAGATTTATAAGTTTAACTCTATTTTATCTTATCAAAAAAATTAGTTCTTTCATAAATATATAAATTGATTTTAAATAATAGGGCAGATTTTCTTAGTTTTTGAAATATTTGTATAAAATTTTCGTTTAAATACACGGTTTTTTACCCTTTGTATGCTTAACGTTTAGAACAGTACAGTATTTTAATTTTTTTTCTTGAAAAAATTTTTTGGTTAATTAAATAATTTCTCGAAAACGAGTGGGGTAAAGTTTACGGCATATGTGTTATAAGAAATCAACAAAACAAAGTGCAAGAAATAATTGAAGTTACAGGAATATCTGAAGGTTTCAACATTTTCCTTTGTAGTTGTGACGATGGATAATTGTGTATGAAAACAGAACAGTAATTTCTTGAAGGCGAACTCGCTAGACTACACAAATTCTTTGAAAAGTTTTGCTGTCATTTTCTAAACAGTTTTTTAATGATTCCCGTAGAACACGCAATAACAATAACTTCAAAAAAATGGTATTTGTTATATTAAACATAATTTTAATTACAATAGAAGGTTGTAATTCCTAGGAACTTAAGAAAAAAATTAGAATCGTACTGATCAGAGCGAAAAAAATTAGTAGGTGATTCCTCTTTGAAAATGAAAAGGGGTTTTTACTATAAACGATATTCCTTGCCCAAATATGGTAATTAAAATAGGGTTTAAAATTTTTTTCTTAAAAATGGGTGAAGATGGACAAGTAAAATTTGTATGTAACATTCCCGTGTCCGTTTTTCGAGTACCACTATGAGGATCTCGCTTATCTTAAGAGATACAAGATTGGTTAAATTATGGCAAAGTTGTACATTTTTATACCAAACAATAATCTGTTTTCAGATTTGTCTTATCTTTGACCGTTTACAACATATCGCAAGAAAAACAAAAAATTACGATTTTCGTTTTACTGTTTTAAATCAAAAATCAATTAAGCTTGTCTTTTCTAACCAAGACATTCTTCAGGATTTTCATGTAGAATGTTCAAGAATCCCCATTGTAATTGCAAGCACAATTGCATTCTTTTTCTAAGATTCGCTACACCTCTTTACACCTTCTCCTTCTAATGTCGTGTCTGAGAGTGCGAGAGTTCATCGACGTCGGCTGACAATGTTTTGTATATCTTATTTTTCATTGTCCCCCACAAAAAATAGTCCAAGGGGGACTGGCCAACGTTCGTCGCCATTATTTGCTATTAATGGGTTGGGAAACATTTCCGACAAGCATTTCCTAACCCTTCCAGCATTATGAGGCAGCGCCCCATCCTGCTGGAACCAGCTCGTGTTCAAACAATTAAGAGGTAAGTTATTGTCGAGAAAATTTGTTAAAAATGTCCTCAAACAATTTAGGTACCGATTTGCACTCAAATTTTCTTCATAGATCTAAGGACCTATTATTGTATCGCTTAATAATCCGATCCACATATTCAGTCCAAAACAAATTTCTGGTCATCGTTGTTGGAATCGATGGGGCTTTTCAATCGTTATGACGATTGAACATTCCTACATTTGTGAATTTACATTCATAGGACTATTTCACATCGTTTAGGAAACTTGAATTTTCTTGAACTTCATTATTCACAAACGTGCAGAAACACGAACTTTCTAAGAGCGATATTTTTGTTTTTTTAACGTTTTCCAAACAATTTGCAACTTCTCTTGTGGAAGCAGAGGGATTGCTTTGTATCTAATTACAATTATTATGAATATTTTTATATCGAAATCATGACAAATTGCAAAATTTGTTGCTGATGTTCATTGAGCTATCGCCATATTCTCGTCTACGTTTTTTAAACTAACCATATTGGCCCAAGTTTCTGTACAGTAAAGAAGAAAAATACATCAAAGTAGGTTGTTGCCGCTCTGGTTAACGCTACAAATATGTTTCTGTAATTAAGCAGTTATTTAAATGCGATGTGTAATAAATTTGTAGCATACCTCTTTGTTCTTCACATGAAAAAAGCATTTTCACGTTATAACTACCATAAACGTAAAGACAAAATTGATAAAAGGTTCATACTGTCAAAGTTTTGTTGAAAACAAAAGAGCGTTAATATTTTCTTCAAAGCACTCTGGACACAAAATGAAAAACTTTTATTTTTTTCAAACATAAAGAAAAAAAATTAATATAATCTAAGAATGGAAAATTTAAAGTAGTTGACAGTTGTTAGTCCGCCATCTTGAAGAGTATTAAAAATTCTAATTCTACATGAAAAAGTCCAAAAAAATGTCTTGGTTAGAAAAAGACAAGCGTAATTAATTTTTAATTTAAAAATGAAAAATAAAAATCGTAATTTCTTGTTTTTTGCGATATGTTGTAAACTGTCAAAGATAAGGCAAATCTGAAGACAGATTATTGTTTGGCATAAAAATGTACAACTTTGTCCTAATTTAACCAGTTTCGTATCGCTTAAGATAAGCGAGATCCCCATAGTGACACTCGAAAAACGGGCACGGTGTATACTCAAAAAAGTCGATTTTGTAAATATTTTTTTATTTAACAATTCTCCTTAATATTTTTATTAAAATTTTATCAACGTTAAAAAGGTCACTACTTCATCTTAAAATAAAGATTAATTTTGAAATTCACATTGTGACGCTTGCTATCCAATTCGGTTAGTTTCTGTAAACAACAAAAGCGGACGGATCTAGGGCACCAGATTTGATGACGAAGCTTACTCTCCGTTTGTTCGTCGGGCAGCTACAGTGGAGGTTAAAAATTTCAGTGTTCTGATCGTCTAAGGGGAAGCAGTTCGGAGCAATAAAGAAAATACAATAAAACTCAAAATTTCTTTATTTCGCAGAGAAACAGCATATGTTAAATCAACCATGCAACCCAAAACGGATTTGACGATTATAGGGGTGAGGGTTTCGGTAATGTAAGCAAAGCGGCGGTTAATTTAGGGATGAAGGTAACGGTATATAAGCAGAACGGCGGTTTCTTAAGGGATGCGGTAGGTAGTAGGAGTGACCGAGTCGACATACGAAAATGTCAACCCGGGCAACGGTTTGAGTGGTGTACTCAAGGCGCGAAAATGCTTCACCCTAAACACAACACACGGATAGGAAAAATAAAAAGGAATGGCCAACTTGACACTTGAAAATGCGCTATGCCAATTTGGACAACTGTTTGAGTGGTGTACTTAAGGCGCGAAAATCCGTCACCCCAAATACAACATACGGATAGGAAAAATGGAAAGGAATGGCCAAGTTGACATACGAAAATGCGCTATGCCAACTTGGACAATGGTTTCAGTGGTGTACTCAAGGCTCAAAAATACGTCACCCCAAATACAACACATGGTGATTAATATGGTTTATAACTCCCCATGAATCAATCGCGCAAGTCCATAATCATGTCAACCTAGATCGCCCAATCTAAATCGCTTAGACTTTTTTTTTGGGGACGTTTAAAGTTTATGAAATTACATACAACCCTTAAGAAGAATTAATACAACGGATACGAGATCCATGTGATCAAATAAGATGTTGACGGGAATATTTATTATTATTTAACAATTTTATTTATTTTTCTCTCTATTTGTTTTCTTTATTATTTATTTGTGTTTCATTAATATTATGTCAGTCTGTGGTTAGTTTCTTGAAGTGAAATTTAATTATTTAAAGGTTTAAGCTGAAAACCAAATATTTCCTCCATGTTTTTAGGTTTTTTGTTGCCTTCAAGAAATAGTATAGATAGCACTCTTGCTTACATTTTTTGTTATTTTGTCACTTGGATGCTTAAAAGTTTATGGAAAATGACATGACCTTGGGAATTCTTCTTTGAAAACTGTATGGAATGAAGCTTTTTCTATGGAATCGCATTGGGTTACAAAGACAAACCGACATCTGTCAAATTTTCAGCTACTTGATTAAATAGACTGCACGAATATTTATACTGTTCGTCTCTTATAAATTTTTAATTTATGTTTGAAAACAAATATATACATACCCTAGCAAGTTTGAACTAGCTTGAATATGTCCTATTTTCAAAAGTAATGATAGTTCTGAGATTACTAATTGCAGACCAATAGCTATACCTTTTAGTGTATTTAGACATATCTATTTATCTGTTAAAAGTTTCCTATCTCTTCATCAACATGGATTTGGTGAGAAGCGTTCAATTTCTTCATTTGTTAAATTCGCCGCTGAAGTCCTTAAAAATCGTGAACAAGTTCATATAGTGAATACGAATCTGTCGAAAGCATTTGATGAAATATTTTGTTTTTTTTTTTTTTTTTTTTTTGTTTTTTTTTTTTTTTTTTTTTTTTTTTTTTTTTTTTTTTTAATTTTTTTATTTTATTTTTTTTGTGTGGTTTTTTGTTTTTGTTTTTTTTTTGGGGAGGGTTGGCTGGGGGGGTGGGGGGTTGGGTTTCTGGCTTTGTTGTTTTTTTTTTTTGTTTTTTTTTGTTTTTTTTTTTTTGTGGGGGTTTTGGTTGGTGATAGGGAGGTATGTTTTTTTGTCCATAAAAATTTTGTGGGTTTGTTTTTTTTTGGGGGGTAATATTTTTTTTGTTAAGGGTGGTGGAGATATTGTGATAGTTTTTGGTTGTTGGGGGGGGGGTGTTCATTTTTGGGGGGGTTTTTTTTGTTTGGGGAGGGGGTCGGGGGGGGGGGGTTTTTTTTTTTGGGTGGGGGGGGGGAGAGTATAACTTAAGATTTTTTGTGAAGGTGTTTTTGGCACAAATTTTTGTCTAAATTTAAAAAAATAATTGGTTGTTGGATTTGCTTAAAAATTGTGTGCTTTGATCCCCATATTCAAATTAAAAATAATTTGAGGGCTTTTAATTGTGTGACTCTGTTTTGTGATAGTCAAAATGAGCGAAAGTGATGTTAGTTTTACCTCAACACCCCTGAAATAAAGCAATTAGCAGATGGGGCTACTAAACAATTACTACCAGAAAAATCAAAAGTACGGTATGAAGCTCAGTATAATGTCTTCAAAAATTGGTGTAACGTAAATAAAGCAAAAGTCTACTCTGAAAATGTTCTTCTTGCGTATTTTACACAATTAGTGGATAAAAAAACCAAATCGTTATGGGCTATCTATTCGATGCTACGATCATGTATTTCTCTTTACGATAATTTAGACATTTCAAAATATGCGAGACTGATATCTTTCTTGAAAAGAAAGGCCGCACTTCATAAACCAAAGAAAAGTAAAGTTTTGGAGGCAGATCATATCTCTTCCTTTATCACCCAAGCCCAAGATGATAATTTCTTATTAATGAAAGTAAGTACTTACATTTTCCTATATTCTGCAAAAAAAAATTTGTCATTTGCACCAAGATTACAGTTACATACTTATCTTCAGGTTGTTTTAATAATTGGATTATCTGGAGCTTGTAGAAGGGACGAATTATTTAAAATGGTTATTAGTGACATTGAATTCAAGGATGATATCCTGCTTATTCAGATTCCTAAAACGAAAACAAATGTTAGTCGTTCTTTTGTTATATCAAATATAGAATGGGTTAAGATCGTTAAAAAGTATTTGGCACTACGAATGAAAATAACTAAAATCAATGATCGTTTATTTCTGCGTTATGAAAAGGGAAAATGTTGGGGCTCACCTGTAGGCATTAATACTATAGGTTCAATTCCCTCAAAGATTGCAGAGTTTTTACATTTAGAAAACCCCAAAGAATTTACAGGCCATTGTTTCCGCAGAAGTTCGGCCACCTTATTAGTAAATCAAGGTGGTGATTTGCTATCGTTGAAAAGACACGGCGGTTGGAAAAGTAGCAGTGTGGCCGAGTCTTATGTGGAAGAATCCTTAAAAGAAAAAGGAAGTTTCAGAAATGATCACCGAAGTACCATCAACTTCTAAAAGACCTGCAATACAAGTTAATGTTACTAATCCTCTAAATACAAATATTCAGTCAGAACAGCTGATTCCTGGTTTATTTTCAAATTTAGAACATTGTACAATAAACGTAAACATTTACAACAATTGTACAGTGGAGAGAGAAAATAAGTAATAACATGCAAAAATTATTTTTATTGTAAATTTTGATAATTATGAATAAATTCTACATGGTTCAAGTATATTCTTTTAATGAATGGTTACATGGAAACGCAAGCATTAAGCAGGAATGGCTTTTAGGGATGTTAGAAAGTCAGTCAGGATATCTACAAATAAATAATTTAAAATTGAGGTTAGTTATTTTGTTTGCCTTACCTGATTTAATTCCATAAAATTACCCGTCATTACACCTTAAATGTACTATGGAGAGTCACATGCTTTCTCACATTTCTCTGTTATACACATTTTACTCCCGTAAACTAAAATAATTCCATTAATGTTTTTTATATATAGTTGTGGAATGACCATTGTAACAAAAGGTTAAACGTCATTTGTGTTTCGGTTCAAAATGTACAAAATAGATGTCGCTCTTCCCAAAGTACTTATACGCATTTACTTTTTGCTAAAATAAAACATAACGATTTATTTTAAGCAGAATAATTATAGGTAACAAGTAGTTTATTACACGGGCTTAATTATAGTACCCAAAGTTTGTTTCTTAAATCACCCTAATCGTCCAGTGTTTTTTGATGATTTTACCTAATTAGCTACCATATTGTGTGTAAACATCAAGCTACCTGTTATTTATAGACACCTGTCTTAAATGTTTTACAGTGCTAGAGGCCAAAAAAAAAAAAAAAAAAAAATTTAAAAATAATTTTTTTAAAAAAAAATAAAAAAATTATAAAAAAAAAAATAAAAAAAAAAAAAAAAAAAAAAAAAAAAAAAAATTAAAAAAAAAAAAAAAAAAAAAAAAATTTTTTTTTTTTTTTTAATTAATTTTTTTTTTTTTTACCAAAAAAAAATAAAATAAAAAATTTAAAAAAAAAAAAAAAAAATAATAAATAATTTAAAAACTTAATATATTTAAAAAAAAAAAACTTTAAAAAAAAAAAAAAATTAAAAAAAAAAAAAAATAATTTTTTAAAAAAAAAAAAAATAAAAAAAAAAAAAAAAAAAAAAAAAAAAAAAAAAAAAAAAAAAAAAAAAAAAAAAAAAAAAAAAAAAAAAAATAAAAAAAAAAAAAAAAAAAAAAAAAAATAAAAAAAAAAAAAAAAAAATTAAAAAAAAAAAATTTTTTAAAAAAAAAAAAAAAAAAAAAAATAATCCTAAAAAAAAAAAAAAAAACAATTAAAAAAAAAAAAAAAAAAAAAAAAAAAAAAAAAAAAAAACAAAAAAAAAAAAAAAAAAAAAAAGGGTTCTTCTGAAACTCGTGATTTTCCTCTGTCTCAACGGTATCTGGATTTTCATATACCTCAGCGTCTATCTCTGTGTTTTCGCCAACAACAGTAAACCTTTCCTCCATATCTTCCTCAGAAACAACATTGGCGCTGTTTAAAGACAATCCGACCCTAGGTTCGATTCCGAACATTGCCTTGTAGGGTGACATTTTAATCCCCGCATGGAGTGCACGATTTTTCATAAACTGTACAAATTTGATCCCCTCGGACCATTGTTGGGTGTCATTATCCTTAAGCCAAGTAGCGAGCATATTTTCCACATCCTGATTTGCTCTTTCAACTGAGCCTTGACTTTGACTGTGGCGTGGTCGGCCATGAACCAGTTTTAGTTCAGGCCAAAGCAACTTCAATTCCTCAATGACTCTGTTAGCAAATTCTCTTCCATTATCTGACTGAAGAATGCAAGGTGCTCCAAAGGTAGTAAAAATATCAAGCATATGATATGAAACTTCTTCGGCAGTTTTACTTTTTAAAGCACGCAAAGGCAAAATTTTGTTAGGTGGTCTTGGTAGACCAAAATAAACTTAAAATCGCGATCAGATTGGCTTTGCATGTCTATTAAATCAACTTGTGCACGACTGTTTAATTGAGAATGTAAAATCGGTTTCGAAACGTATCCTTTCTTCTTTTGGACTTTTTAGTTGACAGTTTTCACATAGCGATAAATACAAGTTAATCATCGACTTAGTGATATTGGCGTATTTTTTGCTGTTTCAAATAACATTCTGTCTCTGCCACCATGACCAACAGCACGATGAGCATCATCAAGAGCATCAAAACTTCATCAATAGGCAGGTAATATCGAACGTCACCTTCGGATTTACCAGATATTAATTTTTTAAACCATGAACCTCGATGACATCAAAACGCTTAATTCTGCGGTATTGCAAAGGTGTTTTTCGAGTACTTGCTTTGGCAACCATCACCTAGAAATAGAAACCGTTCAAAAGTGAAACTAAATTAAATAAAACAGTAGCTGTAGAGTCTTAAAAGTTACATTTTACTAAACTAACACAAGAATCTTCACGCTCAAAACTGACCAACAGTGTTATTAGTTAGAAAACAGCTGAACTTATTGAACTCCAATTTGGTACCTACACTTTAGAAACGACGCCAGCGCGACGTGCAATATTAAAATGACAATATCTTAATATATGATAGTCGAACAAGTAACCTTTTTTGTTTCAAAATAATGAAATTTTTATTATTTACCATTAAAATGTAAATAAAGACAGGGAAATAAAAATTACTTGAAATTTAAACTGTGTAACTAGCGCCCTTTAGGTGTATCATAGAAAATTATGATATTCGTGTTTATCACCCTTAAAAACTAAACCGTACAAAGTTTGAGATCAATACGTTCAGCTGTTTTCTAACTACTACAGATTTTCAAAAATAAAATGTCAACTTTAACGCCCTGTATCTCGTTTGCTGTTAACATTTTACTAGGACATGTTGAGGTTAAACGACCTATTTTACACTTCCTTCTTCATTTGCCGTATTGTCTATTGATTATAGGACACCCTATACGTATACCTGCCAATAAATTAATAAATGTAATCTTACCTCGTCAATTAAGTTTTGGTATTGTTCTCGCGATACGACGTGAAAATGCGATTCCTTCGCATCCACCTTCTCAATCTCGTCGAGAAATTTTTCTTCTTGGATGCATTCATATTATTAACAATGTTGTTACGTTATCTAAACAAAGTTACACTAAGAACTGAAAGCGAATCAAAGCGTACATCGGTTTTGTATACAAGTCTTGACAGGCAGAAGACACCTGCAAGGATGTCGTCGGTACTGCTAACACGAATTTGTTTCCTGTTTCGGGTCTGTCCTAGGCAAAACTGGAAATTCCGGAAACCGATTTATTTGTACTCGGCATTTCGCGTATGGCCTAGAAATATTAGAACGTCTTACAAGCATTAGGACGTTCTAGTTCTGGCTAGGAAATTCTAGTATTTCCTAAATTCGGGTTTGTCCGGTAACATATACACTACGGTAAAGAACATCATTATTGCCTTCGCAATGTCTTTTCATTTATCTCTACCGCGATAATCCGCTCAGCCAATAATGGTATACTTTTACCTTAGTGTATAATAGCAGTGCGCCATCGCTAAATCGTGCCTATAAGTATGCATTTTAATGCGTCAAATGGTCTTGAAGTACCTATAAAATTGACTCACATTTTTAAGTTATTAGCAATGTTTAGATTTAAATTGGTAGATATAAGAAGGGACTTTGTCGTGGTTGTGGTAGAATTTTGATTTTGTATTTATTTCTATTAAAATTATGGTGTTAAATATGCTATAAAATGTACAAATTCAAACATAAAACAAACAAAAAGTAAGCATTTTGAAAAAAAAGTGATACTACACCGACAGAGGCCCAAGTTTTGTCTTTCATAAAACATTAAATTTTACTTCAAACATTTAAAATTAAAAGTTTTAAGGTTCTTATAGTGCACGGTTTAGCGATGGCACGCTCCTAGTATGTATTCCTCTTAATAGATGAATTCGAATGATTTCATTGCTAAATTTTTATAAAATTGGCTATATGTAATTACAAAAGAATAAATGTGACCAAATTTGTATTTACTTTGCAAATCCATAGCCTTGTAATTATTCTCCTTATACACGCATGTATAATTGCATTTTTCAAGTAATTTTACATTGTAAAAGTTAATGGTTAACCCAAATCAAATAATGTTCAGCGTAGAATGTAATTCTCCTTAAATCGAAAAGTTCGTTTGGTTTATGAAACTAAAAACATAGTTTTATTGACATGAATATATTCAGACTGATACAATATTATCTGTGGATATAAGTACATTCATATTATAAGCATTAGGAGTATTATTTATCATCTCGCCTAAAAAACTAATGCTTTTAAAAATTAAAAGAAAATAAAGTAAAACCATATTTGTAAAGTAACGTGTGTAAAATCACCTTGCTAATTTATTGCCTCAAGTTTTCTGTATAAAACATGCTAAACAAGTTTTCCATTTTAATTTCACCACCGCACTTTGTATGTCTTTCAGTTTGTTTTGATATGAAACTTTTATTATATTATCCGCATGTATATTATGTAGGTACATTATTTTACAAAGTTGGGGAATGTATGTTTAAAACAAGTTAACTACAACATTTAATTCTACCAAATTCAAATTTATTTAACTAATGTGTGTTTAATTAAAACAGTATACGTTTAACAATACACAGTATAAATTGAAGAAGTTTTTGGTTTTTTCGATTACATAGAAGTATTGTTATTATAAGTTCTTTTTTTTTCTTAGTGTTTTATAAAATATGTGAATGTCTTAAAGTAGATTTAAAAGTTTTTTTTCTATAATATTTGATGATTGTACAATTTCTCTAAGTTTATTTTCGTATATTACACACTATGAAGTATCTTCAATTTGGTTTTACAAGAGAGTTCTTGACTTTCATTACAAAGTTTACAGTAGTAATTCCCTACAGGTTATGGTGGTTACACATAAAACTTTGTAGTGTATGGATTATAACAAATTGTAAAAAAGAAATAGAAAATTCATTTAATTGTTTTTTATTGCATACTTTCAATTAATTCCTTTTTAAATTTATTCTGAATACGTGTAATAAATAATTCTCCACATATGCGATACTTATAGAATAGAAACTTTAACTTTAGCCCTTTAGCGTCTTAATTTCTTCTATCATACGGTTACTTCAGGAATTCATACTAAAAGGGAAAAGTTTGTTCAATTCTATCTAATTTTTTAATTTACTGGAAATTGGGTAGCATTTTTATTACCACCTAGGCGCACAGATATATTGTGATATGATATGCACCAGGCACCACAGACTTTTCAAGGAAGTATACAGTGCACTGCAACTAAAAAGAGCCACTCCGAATAATTTCTTCTCTATTTTCTTTTGAGTAAAATCCCAAAACATTTGAAAAAAAAAATAGTTTTATTGATTACTAAAAAAAAACATTTTCCTGAAATATTGTCAGTCAAATTTTGAAATGAGTTACGTAGTCATAAAGAGAATAAAATGAGAGATAATTAAACCCATTTAAAAAAGGGGACAAGGTGTTAACTTTCAAGGTCAAATTTGATTTGATTTTGCTCAAAACAGTAAAGGAATTATTAAAGCATCCTTCTAGATATATTACATTAAAAAAAGTTGTTCTTTAAATGACCGTTGGACAAATATCTTGTGCCAATTGACTGGTGTGCTGAAATTTTTTCTCATTCAAATCCAAACACTTTTTTACCATAGCAGTACTAAAAAGTATTACCTATCAGTAACATATTCTTTCAAGCTTGTTGTTGTTTTTATCAACTAATATATATATATACAGGGTGTTTCCTAAGTAATCTAAAATATTATATGGGGCGTTTCGTTACTCAATTTTAAGACGAAAAGTTCATATAAACATGTGTGATAAGTTTTGTCGTTAATGAGATACAGGGTGTTAAATTGTTTATAATAAATCAGCTCTGATTGTATTTGAAATTAATTTTTCCTGGTGACGCTACTGGTTTTCGAAAAACATGCTTATTCTATGGCCTTTGGAATAACGTTGACAACTGTGTCAAACCTAAAAACTAACGCAAACAACGAACAATAAATTGTTAATAATACGATCTTTTGTGTTAAGTTAACAACGATGCCTGTGTTTACTAATGCCGAAATGGCTAATATGCACTTTTTGTATGAATTAGCGAATGGTAATGCCTTAGAGTCTAGACGTATGTATGACCAGCGTTATCCTAATAATCGTTTACCATGTTCAGATACGTTTACTAAGCTACATATTCGTTTACAAGAAACTGGAACTTTTGCCAAATCAAAGAATATTATTGGACGACCCAGAACTGTGAGAACTCCACAATTGGAAAACCAGATTCTTCAAGTGATTGATCAACATCCAGAAACAAGTACTAGAAAAATTGCTGATGAACTAAATGTTGGTAACAGAACTGTTTGAAAAATTTTAAAAGATAACTTATTGTATCCATATCACGTTCAACGTGTACAACATTTGCTACCTACTGACTATCCGCTTCGCATACAGTATTGCCAATGGATTTTAAATAAAATAGCAAACAATCCCAATTTTGCTGCCGATATTCTGTTTACGGATGAAGCCAACTTTTCAAGACATGGCATTATGAATTTTCATAATGACCACATATGGGCAGATGTAAATCCACATGCCATAATTGTGAAACGATTTCAACAAACATTTTCGGTCAATGTTTGGCTTGGCATCATCGAAGATTATTTAATAGGACCATTTTTCCTTCCTGCAAGGTTGACTGGTGAGACATACCTTCATTTTCTAGAAATGAACTTACAGTTCTTTTAGAAGATGTACCTCTTATTATTAGAAGGCGCATGTGGTTCATGCGTGATGGAGCTCCTCCACATTTTTCAGTGATTGTTCGCGAGTTTTAAATAACGTTTTTCCAGACCATTGATCGGACGAGGATCTCCACACCCGTGGCCCCTAGATCACCGGGACATAATCCTCTGATTTTTGTGTGTGGGGATATTTAAAATCGCTCATTTACACGACCCCGATATTAAACGTACAAGATCTTCAAAATCGTATCATACAAGGCTGTAATGTTATTGGTAACAATCCTGGTATCTTCGAACGTATTCGGCAATCAATTAGACATCGAGCAGATGCTTGCATTTTAGCTGCAGGTGGACATTTTGAACACATGCTCTGAAATATACTATTTTTCCTTTATGTTTAACACATGTTGTTGCTTTTAATAAAATAATAAAACACCCTGTATCTCATTAACGACAGGACTTATCACACATGTTTATATGAACTTTTCGTCTTAAAATTGAGTGACGAAGCGCCCCATATAATATTTTAGATTACTTAGAAACACCCTGTATATATATATATTTAATCTGTTGTTCTCCAGCTTCTACTAAAAATCAACTCAATTGTCAAAAAGTTCCAGTTTTCTATTGCTATCCTCAATCAGTTTGATTTGCCTCTAGACAGACATTTTCTTGCTTAATATAATTCGTCGAAAAAAGTGAAAAAAAACTTTAAAATTTTTGGTTTACTAAGCGTCGCATAACTTCCTATCTTATTTATGGAACGTGTAGTAATAAACAATAATAAATTATTGGTAGCAAATTCATAAGGAATAACTAACTAATAAAAATGACACTTTTTCTTAATCATTTCACAAACATAAAACGGCCGTTTGCCATTCCAGTTTTATAATCAACTTTATATTTTATAATTCCCGTAAAAGAAAGCTAAAGGTACAAAATAAGTCAAATCAAGCTCCGTTGATGAATTGCCAAAGGAACTTTAATTTTAAAGTGCGTTGTTAAGTTTCATTTAGTAAAACTTTAATAGTATTATATTATACGAGTTACATAAAAAAGGTGTTATTGTAGGACTAGTTTAGAGCACATCCAAAAATTTTTTTATCGAAGTTGTATAGTGAACTTGGTATCCATTAACAAAATGTGAAGTTTGAATTCAAAATTAAATATTTACAATGGAAAAGTAAATGAAATCTCCTAAAATACGCAGTGTCGAAAATACTACAAAAAAATGTGTAGTCCATTAAATCAAAAGCAATATATGAAAAAGGATATAATTGCTTTAAAACCCGGGGCAAAATTAGTTCCGTTCGAACAATTACAGAAAATGTTTCATTGGTTAACTTTGTTGAAATAAACGAAACAAAAATACATACATCTATGTGAACAATTCATGGCATGCTATATTATCAACAAAAAAGTCAATGATTCCTAAATTTAAATAAAGCAAATGATCAATGCTATTTAGCTATTAAAGTACATAACATTCTGAAAGTACCATAATTCTTCTTTACTGTTTAGGTTATAGACTTAAAAGATGACAGTATTCATTACAAATAAGTAAAAGTAATGTTCCTCATCTTTTCATAACAACAAAAGAAACCTGGATTTCAATAATTAAAAAATACTTGTCCTTATCATGTGACCTGCAAACAAATTTCTCTAATATATCGAAACTGACATTGCATCACCAGTCCGATGGAATCAATAAAGTTATGCCACGCCTAATTGCTCAGCGTTTCTATACAGACAACTTTTTTCACAATCCAGTGCTATACAACTAGTTGATTGTAGTGGTGATCTATTAATTATAAAGAGACATGCAGTAGCCGAAAGATATATGAAAATAAGAGTATCAAATTCCAATTTTTTCTCTTTAAATTCCACTATAATCAAACCGAGTACTTCAGCTGCAGCAACTAAAACAAGTACATCAACACTATCAATAGGTGACACTTTGGAAAAAGCGTTGTAGGTAAGGTAATTCTAATAAAACCTTACCAAAATGGTAACCTTACTTACCTTTCTCCTACTATCGTAAGTTTGCTCACGAGCGACAACGAGTGATTCTCGAAAGAAAAAAAACACCCTGGCAACCACTACAAAAATCCTACTTCCATATACACGGTGGCCCATTTATTCAACAAATTTTTAATAAAAAAGATACCAGAATAATATTTGGCAGAGTTATAGGCAAGTTATGAAATAACAAACAAAAGGTAAATCAAATTTTTTTTCCATTTTTTTTTAATGGAATGCGCTATATTTTATATAAAATATTTCTAGTTTAGTTACGAAACTCGACATTTCTTTAGATTTCTAATAATAATCAATATAATCATGAAAACATGATCTAATTGTTATTTTCAGTTACAGTTAATTGAGGTTATTCTATAATTTGGCAATTATAGTTGTAATTTTCAAGCGTTATCTAAAAATTTGAAAACGTTCTGCCATTTTCAGACAATCTTACGAAAGCCAAAACAACTTGTAAAATTAACAATATTTGATGTATGTCACAAATAGTAAGCCAAGTAAAAACAAATGAAACAAACGAATATCTAATAACAAAGTAGTTGTCATTTAAAGAAGTTTGTGGTTTTATAAATCTTTTCATCGTTAATTCTTTATTTTTGAATATTGTGAAGCTTGAAGAAATGACTGACATGATTTACACACTTGGTGCTAGTGATAAAAATGCGTTATTAGCTCAGAGACTTTATAAACAACGTTATCCAGAAAGAAGACAACCAAGTCGAAGAGCTTATAAAAATGTGATGGATAGGTTTGATAGAACATTTAGTGTAAAACCCGAAAAAAGAAATAGAGAGAAAAATGTCCGAACAGAAGAAAATGAATTTCAGGTAATTCTTGCCGTAACACAAGGTTCGCATATCAGCCATCGCCAAATCGTTAGAGAAATGCCTGAAGTAAGTCGGACCTCTATTCAGAGAATTTCAAAAAGTAACCATCTGCATTCTTATCGTATGCAATTGATGCAAGAACTTAATGACCAAGACTATGAACGAAGATTAGTTTTGTCAATGGGCTCATCATAAAATTATTGAGGATCCAAATTTTTCTAATCTAATTTTTTCTGTGATGAGGCCACATTCCATAAAAACGGTAATGTCAATAGACATAACTATTATGCTGATAGTAATCCGCATTTTCTAAGAATGCGTTCTCAAAACAGATGGCCGCTGAATGTTTGGGAAGGAATAGTAGGGAAATATGTCGTTGGCCTTTATTTTTTTGAGGAGAAAGTAACTGGCAATGTTTATCTAAATTTTTTACGAAATCACTTGCCTCATTTATTAACTGTTGTGCCAGAAGAACATCAAGAGCAAATGTGGTTTCTCCACGATTGTGCCCCTGTCCATTCTACAAGGCCACCTAGATCTCCAGACTATACAAAAATGGATTTTGGTATTTGGGGATATGTAAAGTCCGAAGTTTACAAGACTACTCCTACCACAAAAGAGGACATGAAAATAAGAATCATAAGATATTTTCGAGGCGTAACATCGAATGGAACTGTCGATTGAAGTCGGGGGACGGCACATCAAACATTTAATTAATTGAATAAATAGCTTATTTATTTTATTTATTTAATTAATTTTTATTTGTTGTTGTCTGTTTATTGTTAGTTATTGTTAGGTCGTTTTCTTCTTTGAATAACATACTTCTCATTGCTTCCTAAATTAAGCATAACATTTTAAATTTTTTATGGTTAAATTTTTTAATTAAAAATTAGTTACATTGTATGGTGACTGTTGAAACATGCCACCAATTTTTAAATAAAGCTTAAAAATTATAAGTATAATTGCAAAGTTATAGGGTAACCTCAATTAACTGCAACTGAAAATAACAATTGGATCAAGTTTTTCATGACTATATTGATTATTATTAGAAATCTAAAGAAATGTCGAGTCTCGTAACTAAACTAGAAATATCTTTAAAAATTTGATATAAAATATAACGCATTCCATTAAAAAAAAATGGAAAAAAATTTTGATTTACCTTTTGTCTCGCCCTGTATAAAGTGAGTGGAATTTCAAAAAATTTCTTTACAAAATAAAATTAAGCTATAAGTAGCATTTGATAACGATAAAAAACACATCAAATGTTTGCTGCCAAAAAAAATTACAGGGAGTTCGATTGCACACGATTTTAGCATAAAACAAATCATAAATTTTGAAACATACGGTATAGACATACAAAATTCTATTTTGGAAGATTGGAAAAATTAAGCCGGATACAAATTTAAAATAAAATATGGGGTATTCCATTTAAAAAAACATAAGTTTGGTTTGTCCTGAATTTTTGGAGCACCCTGTGTACTAGTGAATAATTTTAAAAAATGCATTTCATAACTGCCTATAACTCTGCCAAATACTCCTTTTAGTGAACAAATTTGAGTATCTTTGTGACGTGCCTTAAAGTCTTAAAATATTTTAAAAGTAATTTTGTAATTTGTCAAAAAAAAGCTAACAGTATCATCTGAATCTGTTTCCTGCATTGTTTAACTTTTATAAAATTATCCTAATAATGTGTTTATTATTTAGAAGTAAGTTTTCCTGCAAAAATTATAGTTTTGAGATAGCTCGATAAAGCCTGTACAATGCTGGGTAGATATTTTTTGATAGCCAAAAGACAGTTACAATTATAGATTTGATTAAAGATTTTACAGCTCACTATATAATGGGGAGAGGGAGTCTAGCCTACTTGCTAGGTTAGAACTAAATGCTGCACACCAACCCACTACACAGTATTGTAGGAGTGATTGAACTAATGCGAAGTAGACCAATTTGATAGTATTTTGTGGGCAAAAATTTTAAAATATTATTAATGGTACTACCTGCTTTAGTCTCGAGACCATATTTTTGATATGGACTTTTCACTTAATTTTGTTGTCTATGGTGACACCCAAATACTTGATCTGGTCGAACCAGACGAGTGCAGATTCTGGACAATGTTTTGAGTGGCTATCAATCTCAGAGTGGACAGACTGCTCTTTGATGGATAGAGAGAACGTCACGGATTTAGTTTTATATAAGTTGATTGTTAAGGTGTCAGCTGAATATGAAATTAAATGACCACCCTCTAACTCAATTTGACATAGGCCTACCAAATAAGCTGTGAACAGTTTTGGATCTAATATAGTGGCCTGGGGGACGGAAAAAATACAGCATAAAGAGCTACTAAGGGAACTACCCACCCTGCACATTTGCTCCCCCATCTTCTAGGTAATTTTTAAACCAATTTAAAACAGTTCCGCCTATACCAATTTTTATCAAGGACTGGATCAGGTCAAGAGGTGGAATTAAGTCAAAAGTTTTTTTTTAAATTGCCTAAGGATTTATAAAGCTTGTTTGTAATTGGTAATAAGGCTTACTGTGTGGTTACGCCTATTCTAAACCCAAATTGGTTAGGCGGAATAATGTTATTTTGGTCAAAATACTGGATAAGCGGTTCATTTCGAGACATCTTTTTTTACTGCCCTTTTTATGTATCGGAACAATAATTGTCCGTTTTAGACAGAAAAGGAATGTCCCAAAACTTAGACTTAAGTTGCAGGGGTGAGTGAGAGGAGGAACGTGTACTTTTTTACATTTCTTAATAACATGTTCAGAAATCCGACCTGGTCCCAATTCTCCATTCAATTCACCCACACAACCATTCACCTGCTCTTCTGTGACTTTACTAGGAGTGGCTCACCTTTCTACTTTAGGACCGGCAATATCTTGCTCTTCCATTATCAAGAAACTTTTTACTCTAATAATATTTTTACACTCGACAATTATTTTTTTCAACTTATTACAATAATGTTTATAAAATTCTTTTAAAGGTACATTGAAAGGTGGCCTATATAATTTTTTGCCTAATTTTTTTTCCTTATCGATACTAGAATTGCGTTTTTATCTATGGTTACAAGTTTTGCTATTTTGTCGTCTATCTTTGGAACAGACGGTCATTGTATCCTCGTATTACATTTTGAGCAGACTAACTAATTTATTGGCACAAGTGTTTGGGTCTGTACTGATTCAAAATTCATTTCCTTAATTTTTGTATCGAGTAAATCAAAGTTCAGTTTCCCGCGATTCTTTGTCATGTTTGATTTGTCTACATGATGAAATCCTGTTACCTGGAACCCAATGCTAAAATGATACGTTTTTGGTTGTTGCAGTACGAAAGGAATTATTTTATTAGCTATATTAACCTTGGCAAAAATATGGTCGATGGTACTTTTATACTATTAAGTTCGTCACAAAATATTTTTAAAATTTCAAAATTGATTAATTAATTTTTTGAAGTTACAGTTAAACGGTAATTATATTCTGATTTTAAATATTTTTCGGAGTAAAACACACACATAATTTAAAAAGAAAATTTAAATTCTAATAATAGTCAATTAGAACTTCTTTGAAAGAATATGGAAAACTGTAATTTGGGAGAGAGCTTGATATCGCCAAAATTTATTTTTAGGTAAATCTGATTTCAAAATAAATTTCAAGTAAACTCTATTTTATTTAGTTTTTTTTCATATCTTCCACAATATGCTCCTAGTCAAAACTTTTTGTATTACACCTGTACAGAGTAAGCAAATTTTAATGTTTGATAACTTAAGAGTTACGATATGATGAATAGGATCACGCACCTCGACAATTTTTTTTAGAAAATATCATGGTGACAACCAAATGAAAAACCATAGTCGGTTATACATTTATACATAAATAATAGTACTGTGTGTTATTTAATATGATTTCATTGTTTGGTTGCACAAGATTTATAGAGTAAGTAAATTTTATTGACATGATCAATAAACCTATTGACTATTAATGTATATGTGTGTAAATTTATTTCAACTCGGCAAGTATCGAATTTTATAAATTGTTTTTATTTTACATAATTATTTTATTTATTGAACAAACTATACTGTGGTAGTGAAACGTATAAATGTAAAATGCGGATGATACAAAGAAAAAAATCTTTATTTTGTGTATAAACCCTGTGCAAAATTAAAATAATCGACGAGACTATGATTAACAAATAGTTACTTTTATTTCAAGATAAGTTTTTAAAACGACTGTACAAAAACCTATGTAAATCAAACATTTTTAGTTCTATTTCTCATTACATTCTACGCCCAAAGTTTTTATATTAATTTTTTATTTTAAAACTTTAATCCTGCTTCCGTTTTGTTAACGAAAATTGTCTAATTTATCATTACTTAATAATACACTACAATTGTAAAAAGGTTTTGTTAAGATTGCATGCCAAAAAAGAATGTAGCAACTGAGAATAAATTTAATTTAACAGAGATTTATGTAGAACTAGAAAAAACATGAAAAGCCGTAATCGTTGTTTTATTGTAAAAGTTTATTACCAAAGTAAATGCAGCAATTTGAACAGAAGCGTCGATCACCATAAATGAAATCTTTGCGACCTACTATAAAATTTCTTTTTATTTTCATAAATTAAGGACGATATTTATGGCAAACCAAAAGTTATTAAATATAGAAATGTTAAAATAAATAAATACTAAAAAACCCTTTTAAGAGCAACGTAAATAAATGTCGTTTAGGTAATATTCCAAGCTATTGTTGTTTGAACTTAAATTTACGTTCACACATTCACTACTTTAAATTTTAATTAAAACTTAATTTTTTTAGACCAATAAAAATGCGATTGAAACAAATATGCTCACTTCATTTAAAATTCAAATTTCTGGTTACATTTTTTGTTTGTGTTTTTTTATAACCAAGGGCGGCTGTAATTTGTACCTATTCAACAACGATTAATTATAGCATTCAGTAGGTTGTTTTCGTTTACGTTTTATATACATTTATTAAAGCAACAATAACATCCTGCTACAAATGTAGTCTGCTTTAATACAAGGAATATAAGGTGAAATAATATGTAATAACAATAAAAAATTAACAAAAATTTTGGAATAAATAATAAATAAACATATAATTTCAATTTTACTATTAATTTTGTATTTTTGTGTAAAACAATTATCTGTAGGAACGTTAATTTCTTTTTTTTGCTGTCAACATAACTGGCCTAATTTTTAATAATCTCAAAACAAATGGTTGGACCAATGATGAGGTCTTATCTTTTCCGATTAATGAATAGTATGTCAATTCTTCTGTTACTCCCATTGTCAGCTGTACACTCATGAAATTTAAAACTTGGACACCACAATTTCTGTAAACAAAAGTTTGCACATTGTGAAGCGGGCTTAAAGGTATCATTTACAATTCTAACAGCAGGTAGTCTCAGCAGGGGTTATCTTATAGAAGGACTGTAGAATGAATCATTACACTAAGCACGTTTTAGAAAATAGGTAATTTACGTTGCTTACTTAATTTTTTTCTTTAAGGAATATATTTGAAGGTATCGCTAATTAAACACCATAGCTCGATTAATTATCGAATCAAAATTTTGTTTAGGAAATGTTTACAAAATAAAATTAGAAATAATTTTGATTTAAAAACGTCTACAAGCAATAACTTTTAAATTAAATCAAAAAACTAAACATGGTTATTTGGGTTGACTGATTATTACCTACTAATTATTGTAAGTTATTAAAAAAAAATCATTAAACTCTCTATTCATAATATTTAGTCCTTACAAAATGTATATTTTATGACGTTTCATTTTTTCTGTAGTTAATATAAAAAGTGAAAATAAAAACTAAGGCAATTCTTATTGTCAACGTATATATTTAGTTTTTTGACAAGAATTTATTACATAATTATAATTAAGATACCAAGTTATAGTTTAAAATTAAATGAAAACGTTTTTTTTTAAATAAAGGTATTACTATATAAATAAATATAAGAAATCAATAATGGGTGTGACCTCCATTATTATTGATACATTCTTGGAGGCGTCTGCTCATTGACGCTATCAAGGTATCAATATAATTAATATTAATCGAATTTCGAATGCATGGCAGCCATAAGATGGCGGGTGATGTTGTATCTGTTCTTTATTAAGTGGTTGCCGTGATGGTAAGATCTCAAAACGTGACTCAGTGTTTATTTCTCAGTGCAATATCTGCACTGGGTGCAGTTTTGTGATCTGCCAGGTATCCCTCGTACATTTGCTGCATTTGCTGTCGTTTAATAGTTTATTTCCATTCTCCGGTTGTTAATCCTAGTTGAGTTGAAACCCATGAATTTCTTGGAGTGTAATATTTATATAAATCCACTCCTATACCTGTCTCTTTTAACTTCTGCCAATTTTGATACTCTCTCTGTCTCAAAACTTTCCGTATGTTTTGACTTGAAGTTGGTCAGATGCTGCTAAGTATTTCAATTTTTCAAAACACGTTTCTGCATCTTTATTTAAGTTTCTCATACTAGACACATAAACATATAAGTTTTACAGTTGTTGAACAAGACAACCAGTTTTAAAGAGTCCAAGTCCTTTCACTTTTGGAGAACTATACAACTGAAGGTAATTCTAAAATCTCCTTGAGTGTAGACCGAGTTATATTATCGATACCCATCAAAAATTTTAAGGGTAATTTAACCAAAAGGAGTAGACTAATGAAGGCCAAATTGAAAAAATTATGACGTAATATTCCTGATGTGCTTTTAGTAAAGGAAATTTTAAAGTTTAATGTTCAAAGGATTAATCATTTTTTTGACATCTAAAACTATTTATTCACTAAACGTAACTCATACAATTTTTTCATTCTCCCCTAAATATTTTACAGGATAGTTTATGGCTGGAGACATTCGATGAATGTTTTATTTTCTAATACTTATAATAACCGATTGGTCTTTATTTATTTGAAACCTATTTCTTGAAACCTTGACTTTGCTAATTCAAACAAAGACCAAGCACTTTGTTCATCTTTACTAATTAGAACAGTATGATCCGCAAAACCCTATACCGGAGAAGATCAAGAGAATATGTATACCCATTGGTTGAGATTAGTTGAGGCTCTGACAGTTCGTCAATTATGTGATCAGTGGCCATATTATACAGGGTGGATCAGCGGGAACCGCCAAAATCAATGCGGGTCATTCAACCAAAATATTTTAAAGATGGCAGAACTTCAGGTTTTACCAGAAGTATGTATCCACTTGCTTATTTTAAATAGAACACTCTATATATTACCACATTTTTAGATTCTACGTCTAATTCTAGGCATATTGCATGTACAATGTCACATATCTCACGTCAATCGTTTCTGACTTATTTAATGTTTTATGTCAAAATTTGGGTTTGTAGACCAAAAACTAATTTGAATTATCAACTATTCAAAAACATTTTTTACTTGGTTTGTGTATTTTTTTAAATTTAAGCTGGGTCCGTTTGAACAGAATTGCAAATTTGTCAAAGAAATTGTTGTTTGAAAATTGGTATCAAAATTTTTTCAAATGGAACATACCGATTTTTATATTTTTATCCCTTTCGTGGTTCAAAATAAGGGTAAGTTTGTATAATATTGATTATTCGAAAAATCGGTACTTGTTGAAGTAGTTTTCTAGAATCTTTCTTACTGCGCTTCGTGGTGGTTTTCGTTTTTCTGGGTATCAGGCAGTAAACGTCTTAGATGTTCTTGACAAAACTTTGTTGTATTCCCCATAAATAATAAACGAATTCAAATGATTTTGTTTGTATAGTTTAGGCGGACCGGCATGTTTGAATTGAATTTTCGACCACCAGCACAGCCAACTAATAATTAATTAGCCTAAAAAAGCATCTAACGGGTATTTGCGTTTGAAAACTGTTTATTTGCCTGTATTTCAACAAGTAGGTACCGATTTTTCGAATAATCAATGTTATACAAACTTACCCTTATTTTGGACTACGAATGAGATATAAGAAGTAATATACAGGGTTTATTTAAGTAGCTGTTAAATACAAGGCTTTTGCAAAACTTTATCTAAAATTTCAGACTTATATGGGTTCAAAAAGCAACTAAATTTAAATTTTGGTGGGATCATATTTTGAACGAAAATAACCTAAAATAATTATTATCTCGAAAAGCGGTGTAGATGGTATAGAGAACTATTAAAAAAAATTATTAGTAAGAAATTGCAATTCTAAAAATTGATAATATACTGGGTGTTTCATTAAAAATTACGAAGTTGTTACTACTTTTGATAGAAGCGGCAATACCGCCAAAATGAAAATATTTTAGAAAAATAGATCGTGTCTATTTATGGCTGTAGCCAAATTTTCAGATTACTCCTATGCCCCGTTTTCCATAAACGCCTAACCTACCATCGACTATCAATGACCCGTAACATACAATGTGCAAAGATAATTTCAAAGTGAAAAATATTATTGTTTAAAAGTATACTATTTGCTCATCGAATAGTCTACACGCCTTAAAAAATTACATTACAAGTTTATTGAAAAAACGCATATAAGTTTTAGGTGACAACTGAACCAAATTTTAGTAAGGTAGTAAATACGAAAGTTTTTACCGAAAAAATAATAAACCATTTTGTTGCATCATTAGCAACAATCAATGTTTGTTATTCTTGAATTTCTTCGGTCTAGTGAAAAATAAATTAGCGAACTTAGGAATTGTTTACTTACTTTATTTTAAACGAAGGTTACTATAATGTTTCACAGTGTCAGTACATATGAACATATACAATAACTCGCTTGTTGATTTTGAATTGTACTTGGTTTACTTTTGAGTTAAAACTATGCTTTACCAGGAACTGTTTGTTTGTTTAATTATTTAAGCACGTCGTTGTGTATCTTACAAGACATTGTTTAATAATATTGTAGGTTTACATTAATACGTTCTGCGTCTTGATTAATGTAGGTATTAATTTTTTTCGTGACAATATCTCATATAAAACACTAACAAAAGATTTATTTTAATCCGCGTTTGCACATTAAAACAAATATGCTGAGATATACATTTACTTCCCAGAATAACGCATACATTCAAAATATTACAAAATCTCTTCTGTGCAAACTTTAAAACTTAGTTTAAAATTTAAACTATAAAGTAAGCGTAGTTTCAATGTTTAATTTAATAATAATATTTTTTTGGTGGGTTAATGATCGGACGCAACTTTAGTGGCGAATTGCTAATCATACATTTAAATTTGATGATATTTTACCGATTTCAATCAAATGTTTATTCCAATTTTCAACACATACTACTGTACTTCTTCGTAGTCGAAAAAAAGAAAATTTTAAATTGCGATTTTTTTTTATAAAAATTTTTATACCTCCGAATAACCGTGACCAGTAATTAAACAAATTAAACTTAAAATTAGTAAACTCGCTAAGCTGACAAGAACAAAGACCCCTTGCAATCAATAGATGGCCATAAGAATGATTTATTATTATTTTTATCGCAATAGAGAAAAAAAAGTAACAAAACCAAATTGGAAACTTAACTTAACTAAACAAAATATTAAACTTTTACTTCTCTCTACTAATCCACTACCTATATACTCAGATGCATTTGTTTGATCGTTTACGAATGTTATTGTTTAAACTACAGTCAAACCTCTAAATAGCGGTCACTATAATTTGCTGCAAAACTGACCGGTATATGGAGGTGGCCGTTATTGGGAGGAAAAAAAATTTATTTCTATGCGTTGTTTATTAAAATCTTTTAAGTAAGGAACATAATACGGTTCGCTATAGGGTATTATACAGGGTGTTTCTAAATTGATGCGAAATATTCAACAGGGTAATTTTTCAGCAAAAATTTTCATATAAAGTTTTGTTGAAAACCACTTTCCCTCCTAGTTACAGCCCCTTAAAGTTAGGGCAAAAAACAGTTTTTATTTAATATGTCCACTATGGAAGAAGAATAATGACAATAAAACTGTTTATCATTATGACATCATTTGACACCGGCCTACTTCATTTTTTTAAACAAACGATAACCCCTCTGAATGTATGTGAAAAAGGAATGAGTAATGTTTTATTTTTGTGATCAAACTAAGAATTTTACGCGAAATAGCAACGACATGAAAAAGTTGCGGTTTGAATCCGTCTTTTTAAATAAAATTTTTAAGTAGGAAAATGTAGACGCATTAAAAAGTTCTGAGGCAAAATATAATAAGGGTTAATTTTTTCACTCCCTTGTATAACCTTTGCAGGGTTACAAAAACCGCCAAAAAATGTCACTTTATTAGCATCAATTATCTACCAAATTTCATTCTTTTAACTTCTTCCATAGTGGACATATTAAATAAAAACTGTTTTTCCCCCTAACTTTAAGGGACGGTAACTAGGAGGGAAAGTGGTTTTGAACAAAACTTTATATGAAAATCCCCCCTTAATTTTTGCTGAACAATTACCCTGTTGAATATTTCGCATCAATTTAGAAACACCCTATATATCTGCATTAAAATATATAAATGTGCTGACGCAATATTAAATAATTAGACGATATAATAATGGAAGAGTTATACATATTGAATACATAATACATACATTTACATAATATGTACCTATTTTCTATTTATATATACCTATTACAATAATTAATTACATACACATACACACCATTAAATTACATTTTTGTAAAATATTTTTGTATTGAGGTTTGTTTTACATTTTTAAGTTTAGTTTGTAAAACAGAAGATTCACATTTTGATAAAATTTGAAGTACTTCTACTGCTAGCTCACTCTTATCATTTGAAAATAGAAAACTTTGCACATCTCTTAGTTTTTCACACACACTTCTTTAATGTTTGACGTAAAAACTTCGGATTCTTCTGCACCACTTTCATTGTTCGAATCACAGCCTTCACTATAGTCTAATTCACTAATTATATCTTGAATACTTAAATTGGGGCTTTCGGTCAAAATATCACATTCAATAGATGCATAATTTTCAAGGCTTACACGTTGATTACCTTATAGTAGTAATACAGGAAAAAGCTGAGCTAGTGGAATTTCGTCTTCTTTATCGAAATCTTCTTGCAGGACCTCTTCCGAGAATCCTGCTTTTGCAAAACATTTAGAAATTGTAATAGGCGAAACGTTTCTCCAGGCTACTGATATCCAAACTAAAGCGCTGGTTAAATTGATACTTTTTTCCGCATCTTCAAAAGGACGTTCGGTATTTGTAAATGTTAGCAGCCTTTTGATTAAAAACTTCCTGTAGGCCATCTTAAAGTTTTGGATAATTCCTAGATCCAGTGGCTGGCAATGGGATGTGGTGTTTGGGGGTAGAAAATCAATGTTCACATTTTCAAGAGTCACTTTGGAATGAGACGTGGCATTATCCAGAAATAATAAGACTTTTCTATTTTCTTTTTTCATTTTTTCATAAATTTTTTTAGCTAGGAAGTCATAATCTCTACCGTCATCCAAGCTTTTTTATTAGATACCCATTCTAAGGGCAATTTGTTGATATGAGAGCATTTAAAGCATCTTGGGTGTTTACTTTTTCCAGTGATTAACGGATTATCACCTTCCATATTTGTACAAAATAAAATTGTCAATCTTTGTTTTGCAGCTCTTTTACCACTACATTTATCGTTTTTTAAAGAGAACGTTTTGTTTGGCATCGCAAGGTAAAAAAGTCCGGTCTCGTCAGCATTGTACACATTTTTGGGTGAATACTCCTTCAATATTACTGACAGCTTTGCTTTTCAAGCTTCAACAGTGTCCAGCTTAATATCAGCCGACTCCCCGCAAATTGTTTTAAAGGTTATGTTATGTCTTTGACAAAATTTCTCAAGCCACCCATTTGATACTTTAAAATCTGTCATTTTTAAATTTTTCGCAACTTCCAATGCTTTCTCTTTTATTAAAGGTCCAGATATAGGGATATTTTTATTCCTAGTTTTACAAAACCAATTGTAAACTACTCGGTCAATTTCTAAACCTTCAGTTCTAGGAAATTTTCTCTTCTGCTCTGTATTGGAGCCAAATAGCTTTTTAAAAATATTGTTAACTTGTGTTCTTCCAACAGTAAATTTTCAGCCAACTTTCTAGCACTGATATTGAACTTTTCACTTTCCACAATTATATTAATTTTCTCTTTAAGAGACAAACGTTTTCTTTTTAGCGACATTGTAATTTTTCTGTACGTCTATATGTTGAACATACTAACTCAAACTATGTACGCAAAATACAATTTTTGGGGTGAGCTTAATGAGCCTTTTAATTGCACATTCTTTGTAATGACTGTCTATTGTAAATCGAACAAATTCTTTAAATCCGTTCTTAAATACCGGTAATTACTTAAGCCTAACACAATGAAACAATTATATATTATGCACAACTTGAACGCTAAGCTGTTGTCTACTAATGACCTTACTTAAGAATGGCCGGAAATGGGAGGTAGAATTACATATATTTTTCCAAGAAAGTTTACAAATAAGTGGCCGTGGCCGTTATCGTGAGGTGGTCGCTATTAGGAGGGTCATTAATATGGATATTTCCGTAAAATTGGTTTTTGATTTGGAAAACTTGGCCGGTTTTAGAAGTGGCCGCTTTTAAGAGGTGGCCGAAAATAGAGGTTTTACTGTATAACAATTAGACAACAGGTTTTTATAAAACTGAAGTTTATTTTGTATTTACACCACAATAAAACATTAAAATACAGGGTGTACGATACATAATCTTAAAGTGCTTTAGATTGCCCTGTATATTCCGAAATAAGTTTTGAAACTAATAGTTCTGTTGATATACATATAGCCGATGTCAAAATTAATTTCAAATTTTGTATCTCGAAGACGTGAATGCAACTTATATAAATACTTCATTTTAGTTAATATTGAAAACGTTTCTTATTTTTTTTGCATTAAGAAATTAGCACAATTTACACTCATTGTATTAATAAAAGATGAGAAAGTTTTGCTCATTTTAACTTGTTCGTATAATTGCTAATTTGCTATTGAAATAACGCCAATTAAGCAAAGCCATTTCAACCAGTATACCAATTTAAGATAACTGACTCGGCTGTATCTTTTATTTTATATGCTAAAGATCACGTCTGTTCCAGAAGCTTCATTGTCAACTGTTTGAAGTTTACGACTTTGATTAGTCCGTAACGGGTCACGCACACAATAGAGTACGTTGAATCGAAATGTAGAATTATTTACATTAGACTTACTATATTAATTAGTGCTTTATTTCCAATTTATTTTATAATAATCTCAAACTTCCACGTTTTAAACATAAAATTACTAAGTATTCATTTTAAGAACGGTCTTTGTAGTTGTAGCTTTCAAGTAGTGTAAGTAATGTGAAAACAATTGGACGGTACCAAATTCAATAGTATAACCCAAGAAGTTGTTATACATTTTTTCTTTTGTATAACCATGTCCAATCACAAATTCTTTTTTAACATTTTATATGAGATTAAAGTTAAAAGTATGCAAATGTCAAGACAATATTCATATAAAATAATTTGAGCAAAAAGATCCTAAAGTAAATTCAAAAAGAATGTTTTTTTAATAAACCTAGTCTCAATTTTTTATACTACTTTGTACGCTTTTCGCAGCCTATAATGACATTTAAATGTACCAGAAAACATATTAATTATTTACATTTAATTAAATCAATCGTATGCATTAATTATTAAGTATCATGTATCTACATCCACTTAAATTAAATTAACGTAGGAACAAAAAATAATACGTTAACATTTACTAAGTTAGCTTAAGGACAGGGTAACCCTAAAACAACTTTTTATAGCTGACATTTTATTATTATTGGATCTTTAAGCCTTGGGTTTTGTGAATAGAATTTACATTTAATAGTAACGATATTGTTGCAAGAAAATTTTTTTTTAATTATGTGGTTCAGAAATTAAGCATTTTTTACTTTTCTGACACTTCGCTTAGATTTGCTAGTTACTGCCATAAAATGACGAAGTTTAATAATATTGACAAATAAAATTGCATAATTTCGGGTAATTTCTGAATCAATTAATCAAATTTTTTTTCTTGTAACAATATAATTACTATTAAATGTAAATACTCTTCACAAGACCTAAGACTTAAAATGCAATATACTAATCAAAAGCCAGCTGTTAAAAGTGTTTCTTGTTTTAGGTGTTACCCTGTTCTTTTGCCATCACTAATGATAATAGTATATTAAAGAACTAGCTTCAGAAGATGCATTTTATAAGACGAGTCGCTAAAATGCCTTCTGAAACGAATTCTTTATACTATTTTTTTCTATTTTGGGCTTTTCAGATTGATTTAAAAATAAAATATCGCGAGTTTTTAAATTTAGGGAATTTTGAAGTGTAATTGCTAAGGTGGCAATATTTTATTAAACTTTGGTTTAAATGCTAGTTTAAGTTTAATTAGTACATTTATCATATGTTTCATTAAAAAAAAATTGGTGGAAATAAAAAGTAGATAAATAAATCTACTGAACATTAATTATGATTTAAATTAATGCACACCGAACGTAATGACAGCTTGGACGTTATCAGTGTTACCACCGTTCGGAATAAAAATTGTTCTATTTCTATAAAAGAACTCGAATTTCTATAAAAGAACTCATTTGGGTGCTTTTATAGCTCTGTAAGCGACTCAAAATAGAAAAAATCATAAAACATATTATTAGAAATTCAAATTTAACGTAAGAAAATATGATACTTTCATCAACGTACAAATTATTTAGTACCTTCTTAAATTAAAGTTCATCCAAATATCACGTATACTACGTTAATTTTCTCTTTGTATATATGAATGTAAACGCAAGTGTTAACGGAACGATGTTAAACATTTACTAATCCTTAATTTTACGTACGTTAATTTAATTTAAGTGGATGTAAACGACCCTTTAGTGCCGAAAATCTTTTTGTCGACAAACAGCATTTGATTATGTAGCTTCCAGTTTTGCACCGTTAAAAATATTTGAAGTTCTCGGTGGTGTAGTTGGTGAGCACATCCAGGCGCGAAACTGGTTGACACAGGTTCAAACCCTATTCGTGGAACAACATATTTTTAAGAATTCACTTTGGCGCTAATACATAATGCCTTTTATATTTTATAGTTTTGCTGTCCTGCAAATCACTCAATAATCAATAAATTCATACAACGTGGTCCAACTGAAACTTTACACCACGATTTTAAGGCTTTAAAATGAAAATCCGGTAAAACGCTCGGATCCGTCAGTTCCTGATTCGAGGGGGGACAACTTGTCTACTTCGTTCATCCGAAGAACTTCAACCCCCTACCGGGGGGAAGCACAACCCCTCTCATTTTAAATAGGGATGAGGGGTGCTGCGATATATTATGTTGAAGATCTCATCGAGTACTATCTGACCTTCTAATTTCGCGCCAAAATTTTTATTGATAACGAAATGAGAGATATAATAGTGGAAGAGGTAATGTGGAAAAAAATAACCAATGAAAAGGCTACTAACTCTTATGCATAAATATTACATTAAAGACTACAAGTGTGGAGGACTGTTGCCTATTTTTTGGGTGTCCGTCTGTGTAGGTTTTTTCCGGAGACACCACGTTGTGAATTTTGGTGTAAATAAACAAACTTCTAATTATATGAAGGTTTATTCTTATTAATATGTGGACTGTACTAAATTTTTACAGTAGTAAAACTTCGTATGTATGCATCGAGCTTAGGTTTTCGACTGACTCGCGCCATGAAAATAACACCTACTTTTTTTTAATTTCCGTAGCTGATATATATTTTTTAAAAAATAAAAATACATTCGTATAACTATACTAACAGAGTATAAAGAATAGTGAATAAACATGTACGATATTAAATCAAAACATACTATAGATAATACAACAAAACGCATTCAATAATAGATGCGTCAATTGCTCAACGGCAAAAGGCTTAATTTCGTTATAGCGCGTTTCACAACACCATTCCTTGTTAAAACACTGACAATTCTAATGATGTCGTCTGTTCCGGGGTGAACAGCAATGATTCGGCCTAGCTTCCATTGCTGCGGTAGAGTGTTTTCATCGCGGAGGACAACCAGATCTTCAACAAGGGCGTTGAACTCCTTTCCAAACTCCCTTGTCTTTTTTCCATCGACTCCATATTACTGGTTAGCCTTTGTAGATGCTTGAATCTTGAAAGACGGTTTTGTGTACTTCGGTAACATCAATTTGCGGAGCGGCATTTAGAGGTTGTCTAATTATGAAGTGGCCTGATGTCACTGCCTCAAAGTCGTTCGGGTCAGTGGAGAAAGGAATAAGGGGTCTGGAGTTTAATATCGCTTCTACCTGTGTTAATATGGTTAAGAATGTATAAGAGTCACTTGACAATCGATGGTACTTTAAAGATTTTACGGAGGCCTCCCACAAACCTCTAAAGTGAGGGGAGCGAGAAGGTATAAAAGACCATTTCATTTGATCAGTATCGAGGTAATTTTGAACTGAGTCGCTATTAAGGATGTCGTAAATTTTTTTAAACTCATTTGACGCGCCAATGAAATTAGATCCATTGTCGGAGAATAGGTTATTGCACATACCACGTCTTACCACAAAGCGCCTGAAAGCTGCTATAAAACTTTCTGATGTGAGTTCAGTAACCAATTCAATATGAACTGCCTTAGTGGATAAGCAAATAAAAATACAAATATAGCACTTTAAAATTTTTCGGTTTCGGTATTTTCCGTCCTTCAGCAGAAAAGGTCCGGCATAGTCTACGCCGCAGTTAGCAAAAACCCGAGAGGGTGTTACACGAGACAGTGGTAGATTACCCATTAAATTGGATACGGATGGAGGATTAGCCTTGAAGCATTTCATACATTTTCTTAGAATACTACGTACAGCATTACGACCACTTAACGGCCAAAACTGTTGTGAATAAATGATAAGTAACATAACAACCATGTGGTTGCGCTCGTGTACATGGCGGATCAACAAAGCAGTGAATGGGTGTTTTTTTGGTATCACAATTGGGTGCTTCATGTCGAAGGATAAATCAGCATGTTCTAACCTACCACCTACTCTGAGTATGCCATCAGTGTCGATGAACGGATTTAGGGAGTTTAAATTACTAGTCGGTTTCACAGTGTTATATACACTTAAACTTCGCAAATCGCCAGAGAAACATTGTGATTGTACGAGTTTGATTAGAAGTTTTTCAGTATTTCTCCATTCACAAAGTGAAACATGGAGAGACTCAATTTTTAAGGTTTTCCTTAATACTCTCCCTTTTATTAATCGTAAACAGTATGAAATCACACGAATCAATTTGGAGTAACTGGAATATTTCTCAAAGATTTCATCTTGATTTGTAGTAATTAAGCAGATAGGTTTAGAATTTCGCTCAGGGGTGTCAATAGTGTTTCGAGAAAAATTTGATATATGAGAATTCTCAGGCCAACTAATTTGAGGTTGTGACAAAAACTCTGGCCCTTGCCACCATAAAGATGATATCTCAAGATTACCTGGATCAACTCCTCTGGAGATTATGTCAGCAGGATTTTTTGATGATGAAATATGGTTCCAACTATTCACATTTGTAATGGTTTGAATTTCGGAAATTCTATTGCAAACGAACGTTTTCCAGGTGCGAGGCTCAACACTCAACCAAGACAAGACTATGGTGGAATCTGTCCAATAGTATTTCGAATTTAGTTCTAAGTTTAGAGCAGTAGTTACCTTTTTTACAAGTTTTGCTAATAAGAAGGCACCGGCTAATTCTAATCTGGGTAGAGATAAAGCCTTTAGAGGGGCAACGCGCGATTTAGCGCATAATAGAGTTACTTTAATATTTCCGCACATATCTTGTGATCTTATATAAGTGCAGGCTCCGTAGGCTTGGACTGAGGCGTCACAGAAGCCATGTATTTGTATGTCGGTAGGTTTGTTTATCAAAACATGTCTGGGGATTTTGAAGACGTTAGCTGTAGAAATTGAATTAAAAAATTGATAAAAGCTTTGTACAAATCTGTAGTATGGGATCATCCCAGCCAAGATTGGCTAACCAAATTTGTTGAAGTATGATTTTAGCACGAATTATAATTGGGCCGAGTAGACCAAGAGGGTCAAAGATTTGAGCTATGGTTGAAAGTATAACTCGTTTAGTGACAGATTTGGGCAAAGTTTGAGCTATTTGTGAATTATATAAAAATGCGTCTAAGGTAGAATCATAAGATATTCCAAGAGTTTTTGTGCTCTGAGTATCATTCAATAGGTTTTTGATATGATTATCACTGCTGTTGCAAATATCTGCCACAACTGAAGGAGCATTGGAAATGAATTTTCGCAGTACGAAACCTGAGGCTTTGAAAATGTTAACTAGATTATTTTCTAATACGAACTAAGTCAGTCACTGATTGAGCGCCTGTAATAACGTCATCGACGTAAAGATCGTTAAGTATGATTTCCGCTTCAATTGGAAATTTCGTTTGGCATTCTAATGCACTTGCTTTAAACAACGAGTTGAAAGAAACGAGGCAGAAGCTGTACCATAAGTTATGGTATTGAGTTCAAAATGAGAAAGACCTTTGTGAGGACTGTCACGCCAAACAATGCGTTGGAGAGAGCGTTCTTCTGGCTTAATGTTAATCTGACGGTACATCATGGCGATGTCACCTGTCAATACGACATTGTGTCGTCTAAAACAAACTATTATGGCAAAAAGGTCGTTTTGAATGGTGGGTCCAACCATTAGCACATCATTTAAAGATTGGCCCGAGGTAGTTTTACATGAGCCGTCGTAAACTACTCTCAACTTGGTTGTGGTACTGTCATGTTTTTCCACGGAATGATGTGGTAAGTAGTATACAGGTAGGTGACTCCTTTTTATTAGGGGTGATTTCAGACATGTGTCCTAGATTCAAATATTCAGACATGAAGTTTGAATATTGTTTTTTGAGCTGTGGGTTTTTATTTAATTTTTGTTTAAGGGAATAAAATCGTCGAATTGCCGTTTTTTCAGAATCTCCCAATTTGGAAACATTGTCTTTAAGGGGTAAACTCACAGTAAATCTGCCTGACCGATCACGGGTAAATGTTTTGGAAAAATGAGTTTCGCAATAAGTTTCTTCCTTAGTTAGAATTTTTTCTGGTGCATAATTATCTTCAATCTACCAAAACTGTTGTAATTGGTTTTGGATAGGGTCAGTTGTAGTTAAACAAGAAACGGACGGAATTAGACTATTATGAGGTAAAGGCCCTGATATAATCCGTCCTAATTTAGTCTCACTTAAAATAGGTAAACCATTTCCCAATTTTATTTGATCAAGGCTAAAAAGATTGAAGAATACACCAGCTCCAAGGAGCATATCAATATCAGAAGGTATGTTAAAATTTGCATCCGCAAGCAAAATGTTGTTGGGAATTTTGATGTTAGTCAAATTAATTCTTTGTTGCGGAGTTAAACCGGTTATTTTTTCCATAATTAAATAGCTGGTAATTCAAAGTGAAATTATTGTGTAGGTTGGCTTTTTCAATCGTTTGGTTATGTTGATAAGGTTATGGCTTATACCGGTGATGGGTATATTAACATTGGTAGAATTTAAATTCAATTTATCAGATAGTCGTTTGGTAATAAAATTTGACTGCGAACCGCTGTCCAATAACGCTCTGCACTTAATGGATTTGCCATTTTTGTTGAACACCTTTAACATAGCTGTGGATAATATTACAGAAAAGCATGTACTATATTGAGAAGTCATAGCATGGGTCACTACGTTTTCAGAGTCACTGCTATGAACTGAGTCTGGGTTTTGCGTGTTGGTTGGCAACCTTTGATGATGTTGATCTTTGTGGTTGTATGAGTGTGGTTTACTTGAGTTCAGGTGTAGTAGAGTATGATGTTTCTTATGACATTTAAAACATGTATGTAGAGAACTACAATCTTGATTTGAATGACCCGGTCTCAGACAATTGGAACATAGGCTAAAGCGTTTAATTTCGCCAAGTCGTTTGTGTATGGGTATGTCTGCAAACAATTTGCATGCATAAATAAAATGGCATTCGCTACATAAAGGACACTGATTGGCAGTTGATAAGTGTACTCGGATGTCACTGGGTTTTTTGAAATATGCGTTTTGCCTTATGTTATCATGATCAATTATTTTGGTATCTAAATACTTTAATAATCGGCAACGCTGGGTCAAAAAATTGACAAATTCGTCTATTTTAGGCGAGTCATTTGACAAAGTGTACGTTGGAAAGGACTATGACAGGTACAATAGAAAATATACTTGGTAGGGCAATTTGGTGAACCGACCATTAACAACTCATGGGAAATGTGGATAGAATTCTGCAAACAACGTGAAATGAAATTTGTAACTGGATTCTTCCAGCATAAAATAATTTATAGATACACATGAGAAAGGCCATTGTTACAACAAAAGTCTATAATAGATTACTTTATAACAAAACAAACATCACGGATTTAATGGCAAGATGCTAAAGTATTATGCCCGCACAAAAACAGCAAAAAACCTAAACAAATGTCGAGTATAAACATGAACGGAAAAGGGCAAAGTGTACGGGGTGGACCGATTTCGATGGGATTGCAGGGTATATTACTCTTAGAGCAAAACGGTTAACGTAGCATTAGGCCAACTTTTTGAGACAAATTAAACAGCGAAAACAAAAATTTGCTATCCTTTTTCATTTTTGATGCAGGGACCAAAATTCAATTTTTCCAAATTTCGATAGGGTTCCATATATCCTCTGTTGATAAAAATTGCATGTCCCTAGACCATAATCCCATATCTGTTGGAAAATAATACTTGATTAAGTAATAATTTATTATTAACAATTATGTAACAATAACGAAGAAACATTATATTAAACACTAAATTAGATGCTGGAAATGGCTCCCTTCGGCTTCAATACAATCATCTAGCTGACTCATTGAATTCCGCACTCTCCCAGGGATATGCAATTAAGCTGATTTTATTTTTTTCCTCAATAACGATGTATCTAACAAAAAAAAAACTGGAGAGACTTTTCTGTTTTAGAATTGAAAGAGGAATCTAATATTAATATTTATTTTGTGAAAATGCAGTGGCGTACCAATAGTTTTTCTTAAAATGCTCATGTGGATTATTGTGTGCACGCCACTGATGAAATTAAAAAGTTAAAACTTATAGCAAAATGTTCATTGTTATTAACTATTACAAAATGCTAAATTTCAAAAAAATTCCAAGCCGTTTCTGAAATATTATTAAATCTAGATTTTTTTTAAAAACTTTAACACCCTGTATTTCAGAAAGCGATTAAAAACCGACCTAGGTTTATATGAACTTTTTATCTTAAAATTACTCAAAAAATCGTTGGTTTAATTTAAGGTACATACTTAATTAACACCCTGTACCTAAACACAGAGTGTTCTGAGTTACGTCGACTTTTCTTAAAATATTATTCAATATCTTCTAATACAACAAATCGTAACAAATTTACTCTTACGTCTAAATAGTTGGATATTAGATGAATGTACTCCATGATTAAATATTAACAATCTCTTTACATGGTGTTTAAAATTTACAGGTTAATTATTAGGTCATTCAATATCTAATATGAGCCTTATTTTAAACGGAATACCTTGTATTTTATTAATTCACAAAAATTAATTAATTAATTAATTTATTTTTAGGTTTTGTTTATTAATTACATGATCTGTCCAAGTTAGTTTATTATCGAATGAAAGCATAAATACTTGGTTATGTTAGACAAGGTAATAAGGTTTACTAGTGGGCACTAATCTTTCTTTAGTGAAAAGGTAATGAGCTTAGACTAATGTTAACACCTTCTACTTCTACAATCATGTTTGTTTTTCATTTAAATGTATGGTTGCAAAACTACTTCAGTACACCTTTTTCTGAAGATAAAGAGTAGAAAAATTTATGGTCTGTGCTTGATGTTTTCAATAAACATTTAGTTGATGATCCAACAATAGAAATCCCGGATTTTGATCAAAAAGAAAAAACTTGGTTAAAAGTAAATCGCATACGACCACGCGGTTCAAAATGCAACTCTAAGTTGTTTAAATGGTTCTAATCCAAATTGTGACCGTTGCACATATTGTGGAGGATTGCCAATTAACAAAGTTTAAAGAATGGTTTAAAAACATTCATAACTTCACGGTTAAATTATATTTTGTATTCTCTTTCGTGATTATCTGTTTTTCCATTATTTTGCTTGCTGTTTCTTTATCCAACTATTTTTTTGGTCAGTGTCGTGACTGGCGCTTGGATCAGTCCATTATATGTCGTCATGCAATGGCTGTGTCGTTATATTTTATGTTCTTATTTACCTTCTATAATCTTCACTCACTTAACTACATATGTATACTAAGTGGGTAAAGGATGGCATGCTTAGGTTTTAGTAGTTTTCCTGAGTCTTGAATCAAATGCTTTGCCAAAACGAACTAATCCACAATTGCACACGGTTTCGTCACCACACTATACAGGGATCTTCTACATAACACTTACATCACAATAGAATAATGAAAATTACTATACGAATAAATAAATAAATAAATTTAAATAGTTTTGTAGCTTAGAAGTAGCGAACGTTGCAGTTATAGTATTAACATGATTGGTAAATCAGCTATTTAGAACACATACAAAAATGGCCCGATCACACTGCCTTCTGGAACTCTCGCTTTTATGTTACGTATTTCTGATATCGTTTGAGTCACTCTTGTATTAAACGATCGATCACATATTTTGTATGACACTGTGTTAGTTTACATAAGTTTCGTAATAAACTTTTTCCAACATGACTTACATATAACATAACACACTTACCATAAATAACTTTTTTTTTTTAAATTGTTAAAACTTTCTTTTTATAAATATAAATAAAATTAAACCGAAATTGTGATGTGATTACGCATTAAGCTACAATGTAACAACATACGAGATCTGATCAAAAAGTATCCGAATTGATTTTGTTCTCTGGCATGAATCGGTGGGAGAATCTAAGACTGGTGGGGCAACAAGCTTATTCTGTTGTGAGCCCGTACCAACTATTTACTTGTTTGATCTTGTCTCATTCTGTTGGTGTAATTGAATGTGTAAACGTGTTTTTTGTCTCTTGTTTTATTTTGTCGTGTGCGAGTATGTTGAACAACGTGTTTGTGTCAATTTATAACATGTGATGAGTCATGATTCTACGAGTATGACCCAGAGACAAAAAGTACAATCATCAGTCTGCAAAACAAGTGAATCCTCTCGCCCTAACTACTGTAGACAAGTGCGAAGCAATGTAAAAGTAGCGCAAACCGTTTTTTTTTACTTTGATGGAGTTGTTCATCATGAGTGCGCATCTAGGGGCCATACCATAACTACCAGTACTACCTGTACTATAACATTGGCGTACTCCTCCTTTACGCAATACCTGATGTGAGCCAGATAAAACGAGATGCGAGCAAATTTCAAAGGAAGCTTTCCAGAGGTGCTTCTCCAAGTGGCAGGAAGAACTGTGTGGTCTCAGAAGAATCCTACTTAGAAGGGGATTAATGTCTTAAAAAAATCAATCCGGATACTTTTTGATCGACCTCGTGTGAGTACAAAATAATTCTTTTTTTGAAATCGTCACTATAGTACAAAAAAATCGGCAGTAAAGTAAATAAAATCGGCACTAAAGTAATTCATTATAGGACGATTTTTAAGTTCACATTTTCGCCGGTAGAGATGTGTAAAATGTATGTAAATTTTAGAATCGCGCATGCGCAGTGGAAACATTTGACGTAAAAAAGAAAACAGCTGATCACATTTGCTACTTAAAGAACGTTATAAAATTGTCAGATTTTGTTCAAATTTTGGGATTTCGGAAAAAATATAATATGTACCTCGGCACTAAAGTCTTTTTCATGACTCACGTGTTTTATTTGCCTCGGCTATTGCTTCTGCACATTCGTCATAAAAAATCAAACTTTAGTGCCTTGATACATAAATAACTATTAATTATATTCAGTAATTAATAATTATATCTACATTTTGTTGATAATGAAAATATTATTTTGTAACAATTTTCTTAAATTACATAAATGACGATTTTATGAAACGTGAAGGATTATAGATTTACACCAAAATCATTCTGAACATTTGAAAATAATTTCCAGAAATAGTGAAATACTCAAATCATAGCAAGAACATACATATAAGTTACGAACGGAAATGCACTGAAACTAATAATAAAATTCTTTATGTTTATTCATTCTTATTGGTTCATAAATTCAAACGTTAACACAATATACATTCACACAAGCTTTAAACCGCTTGATTAAGAATGTGTCATTAATTTATAATTGCAAACATTACAACTTAGATCCATGCATTTTTGGCTGTGATGTTTCATGGAATTTATACTTCTTTGTGTTAGATACATTTTATATTTGAATGTTCTAAGAATTTCGTTGTTTGTGATATAGTATACATAACTATAGTTTTTCTTATATTTGCATTACTAGAATAATTCCAATTTACATATGAAACATTATAGTAGGGTTTCGAGTATTCGAACCTAGCTAATTCAATATTTTGGATAATTCAAATACAAAAAAACTAAAGTTAAAGAACACTTTGAAAATTGAACTTTTAAAACTTTAAAACTTATGGCATATTTATTGTACAGGGTGTCCTATTTTCGATGTAATTGGGGGACTTCAGGTATTTCGCGAATTGATAGGGAAAAACCGTGGTCGGGATCCTTGACCCGATTATTGAAACAAATTCCATGGCCTAAACAGCAGTTCGATATCTCGACTCGTTTGGGAGATACAGAGCGTTTAGCGTTTTATGCCGTTTTCTTTAAAGCTTCATAACTTTTTTGTTTGTGAATATTTTTAATTTTAACCAAAACATTTTTTGTGCATTTTTATATATGCAATTCAATGGCGAATTTATTTTAGCTCAATTCGTTTTTGAGTTACAGACCAAACATGCATTCTTTTAAATGGAAACCATAGTTGGCTATGACTTCATTGATTAGAGTTTTTTTTTAGCTTTCTGGAAATATATGGTTTTATATATTTATGTCGGCAAATATGGAAATTATAAATGATGTTTGGAAAAATACCTCTTGATCAAAGTCACCTCTCAACTCGATCTCTCAGTTATTCTATGTTTTGAGACAGGGTGTAATAAAACCTGTCCTTTAACAACCCTACAAACAGTAATCCAAGTGATTCAAGCAAGGAGATCAAGGGGACTAAGCCACAGGTCCATATCCGTGCCCATCTAATTATTAGGAAACCGTCGATTTAAATATTGGGCGACTGCAGCAGAATTATGGGGTGAAATCCTCTCAAATTTTTGATACAATTGAGAGGAGGGGTATCCACCGCTTCCTCAATTTGATTTTGAAGCAAATATTGTTGGGCATTGAGATGTCTCTCAATAATATATTTATATAATCATATAAATTAGGGTTTTCTATGGCATAAAAATGCTTGTTCTTTCTATTGAAAATTCTGCCATTAGTAAAAGTAGTTTAGTCGCTCAAAATGATCTTTCTAGCATATTCTTTTTCTTGTCCTACTTTTCCTTGAAACCACCTACAGAACTCCATTCTTTGTTCATCATGCTCTATGTAGAATTTTTGTGCAGGCTTGAACTTATAGCCGTGTATTTATGACTGCAACACGTGAAATGCCTGATTCTGTTGTAATTTGTCTACTTCAAATTTGAGGATCAATTGCAACTAAAGCAATGGTGTTTATTTCATTGACTTATTCTTGTCGTGCTTGATACCTTACAAATTAAAATTTTATAGATTCAATGAATTCAAGATATTTATTTTATTATGTATGAATAAATATGAATACGTACATACCTCTGTCTGGGCCTTTTCACACTGCAAATTTTTGCCATTTCGTGATAAATTTTTAGAAACTCTGTTCGATCGAGCTGATGCTTCTTGGGATACAGTAATAGCTTTCAGCAGCTTGAAGTGAGTTTCTATTATTTCTAATATAAACTTCGTACATATCTCGCTTCTCAATAACCAAAAATCTGACCATGTTTCCGCCAAACAATTTGTAGATGTAGGACGTTTAAAGAGTTGCTGACAAACTTGTCAAACATCAATATGTATTGTTTATCAAAACTATCTAGCTTTGGTTACCCAAATATGACGTATGTTCTTATTGAAGCAAGACAACTTGATTTTTGTTTAGTAACATTTTATTTCATTTCTTTTGAGTAGTATATAAACAATAATAATACGCATGTGTTACACTGTTGACACAGACAGCCCATAAGAAAAAAGAAATTTGACTAATATTTTGAAAGGTAGTGGACGTAGAAAACAACAATTGATCTCAGCAGACGTGTCATGTCAAGCAATGTCAAAATATAAAATTTCAAATGACTGCTGCGATAGTAAAAAAGTTATCAAGAATTTTTTAAGTTCGACAGGTTCAGTTTTTTCAAAATATTTCAGAATTGGTTAAAGGTATCTTAGATATTTTTACATATTTAAAATGAGCATAAAATTTTTTTTGTAATATAACCAATTTTGTATTTCTTATGGTTCATGAGTTGCACATGGTGAGAAATAAAATTTGCACCACCCAGTATAAAACTTTGTCAGTGTGGAAGCAGCGAGGCATTGATTCATGATATTTTCTTCGTATGTCAAAAGCTAAAAGATGAGCGTAAAGTTGCTTTCTGATTGGTGTACTAAGGAATGGTTTATATAAATAACTCATTCAGTTTTAATTGACCAAGTTAGTTTGGTGTATCTCTACTTTGGTATTAAAACAATCGAAGGAAAAGGGGTGTTTGTGGTAATGTAAAAATGTTGTTGGGGTAACAATTGGTAATGGAAATGTTATAAATAATAAATCGTAATAATAAAATAATTTTAGTAATAACTACTTGTCGCGTATTTTGTGTATGTAGTTGTTGTGATTTGTTGTTTTGTGTTTTTTTGTTTTTTTTTTTTTTGTTTTTTTTTATTTTTGAATGTTAAAAAAAGAAGAAAGAGTTGAAAAATAAAAAATAAAGTATATATAAAAAAGAGTTAAAAAAAGAGGATGGATGATGAATAAAAGGAGAATAAGATTTAAAAATAATAAAAAAAATAAAAATGGGAGAAAGATTTAAAGAAGAGTTGGAAAAAAAAATGAAAGGGGGGAATATAAAAGGAGGAAAGAGGATTGGAGGGTTAATATGTGATAAGAAAAAAATAATGGATAGGATGTGGAAGAAAAGGGAGAAGAAAAAAGAAAAAAATAGGAAGAAGTAAGTATAAAAATAGAAAAGAAAAAAGTGTATAGTTATAAAGGTTAATAAAAAAAGGGAAGATGGAAGATGAAAAGGAGTAGAAAAAAAGATATTTTGAGTATATAAAGGAGTGGAAAAAGGAAAAGATGGGAGAAGAGAGAATTTAAAAAAGGGAGAGTTAATAAAATGAAAAAAAGAAAATTAAAAAAAAAATTAAAAGAAAATTATAAAATAAAATAAATTTAAATAAATATTAAAAAAAAGGTAATATAATAAAAAAAGAAATGTAAAAAAAAGGAATTTTTAGTAAGAGTGGGGGTTAGGTAATGTTGTTGGAATTTGTGTAATTGTTTGGTTATGTATGGGAAAAAGGAAGGGATTATTTGGTATGTGGGTTTGTAGAAGGATGTGTTAAAAAAAAGTTTATATAAAATGTTTTAAAATTTGTTGTAAAGGGATAGGTGGTTAGTTGTTGATTAGAAGAGGTGTATAATATTGTGGATAGAAAGTAAATGGTAAATATGTGGGATAAAGAAGTATAAAATTGTATGGGGAAAGGAAGAATAGAGTAAGGATTTATATGGTGAAAGATTTAAATGTGGGTTGTGATTGAGGGGCTTTATTGGAAGGGTATAAAAGGAAGAAAAATTTTAAAAATGGTTATGTTGAAGTTGTTGTTGAAAACTAATTGTGTTGATGTGATAATTGTATTATGAAGATTAAATAGAGTATAAAAGATAAAACTTAAAATATGTAGTTAAGAGGAATATTAAAAAATAGATAGTAGAGAAAGAAGAAATAGATTTAAATGGGGATGGAACCGATTTTGAAGTTTGTATAGATAATGGTAAAATAAGTAGATGGTAGTGAAAAGGATGGTGTTGTATTGAAATTAGAGGATTTGTTATAATATTTTAATAAAATAAGTATTATTTATGTGTGTTGATTATTACCTTGGTATACAAATATGGATGTCTCACATGGAATAAATAAAAAAATCTTACATAATGAGTATATTAAAATAAAAAGGTAAATAAAAATAACATTTATAAACACTATGAAACTATAATGTTATGTAATACTAAACTATAATTATTTTGGAAAATTAGTTATTAGAATTACTAAAAAAATATTAATGTATAAAATTTATATACTAAATAAGTAAAAACATGAATATAATTTAAAAAGCATGTAGGTAATTACAAAAAAATAAAAAAACAAGGTGAACATAAAATTATTTTGAAAGGGAAGTAGGTGGATTGTAAAATTTAATTTTACTAGTTAGGAACTTTAGTTTTGTTTATTGTGAAGTTTGAGGTAGGGAAAAAAGGGGGAGTGAAATGTATCATGTCAAACAAACAAGATCACCGATTACTTATTTAAAAACCAACAGCGCTAAAAATTAACGTAATAATAACCATAAAATATAAATATATACTTTTCTTAAAATATAACTTTGACAAAATGTTCAATAACAATAATTAATGCCACTAACACAATTTTGTTACTAGCACAGCAAAATATTAATACTTAATCCTATTCTTAAGTATTATTAACTAAGCTTCATACAATATACAGTTTACCACACTATTTTTACACAATAAAAAAGCAAACAGACATTGTAGGCAACATAATTATTTACAATATATACAATATATACTGTCTTGACTGTAACAAATGTTATATGGGCCAGACCACACAAAAACATGAAATAGTATAGAAAATTATGGAATTGACTACAACACTAAAATACTACCATCATGTTTAGATAAGAGATAATTTTAATTATAATAATTCAAGAATTTTATTAAATGTGATTCTATTTATCAATGTCTTATCTGTATATGTAACATACTTACGTGTAAATAATACATCATTATTTATACGTAAATGTTATATGCATGAAATTTGATTTTTTTACAAAATTCGTATATTTACTTTTAATTGTATCCCTGTTTTTTAATAAATTAGAGCGCTTAAAGAGTGCACAACGAAACGAAACCTTAACAAATAATGATTTTTATTGATTTTATCAAGTGAACAGTGCAACTTGAAATTGATTGAATTTGATATAATTTAATTTTATGCACGGTTGTACTATAAATTGACATTTAACACAAAAATTCTTTCTCATAAACGTCATTACGCCCATGGACCTCTTTATTCCCATGGGCTAATAATGAAACGTCAAACAACAAAATATCTAATTGAAATTAATTAAACTCTCGCAAAATGAAAAAAAAAATCATCAGAAGTCATAAATTGTACTTTATTGAAAAATTATTTTGGATAAATTATGTTAACAATACAATTAGAACAGTTTTCCATCTTAATATTTCGAGGTACTCAACTGCAATTACACACTAGAGTTGAAGTGGAATTTTTCCTAATTACTACATGAGGTAGCTGCTAATTAGTAGCCAATGAATTGTCGTTTTCAGTCAATACTTTCTCAACCTACCTAATTTCATCTGATACAGAATCTTCTATGTACTGTTCCGCAACTGACGTTGAGTTCCAGCCTCCTAATTGTTTGATCCCAGTCATTCCTTCTTCGGCGTTTGCCAAAAACGTCGCCGAGGAGCGACGAAATGATTGTCCAATATACAATGTGTTCAAAGTGAAGTACGCACTATTGCTAACTTTGTTATTATTGGAGATACGAAGTTGGTTAAATTAGCAAATATGAAGCAACTTATCTCACAATAGCACTGGTCAAATCAAATATGTAAAAATATACAGCGTGTTCCATTTAAAAAAAATTGAATTTGTTGAGTATCGTGTTAACCTGATGTGCAATTGTTTTTCTGATTTGATCAGTGCAATCCTGAGAAAAATTGAGTCATATTTGCTGATTTAACCAAATTCGTATCTTTAATAATAACAAAGTTAGGAATAGTGCCGACTTCACTTTGTACACACTGTATAATTGACAAAAATATTTTTCCAACCACTTGTCTGGTACATTTCCCATTTCTGTAAGACCAAGAAGAAACGGCGAGTATCCATATTCATCGGACGTAAAGCAGTATACTTTTTATAAATCTCCAAAAACTTGGCGATTTAAGGTTGTCGACTACACTGAACATTCTGTTCTTTTTGGTTTTAGTATCTTGTAAAGTGATCACTAATAAAGATTGCAGGTCTTGGATATCCTTAACTTCTTGCTGAACAAGCTCTTGTTTCCGGCATGCTCCAGCTATTCCGAATATTAAAGATACCTGTTTTAAGAAATCTTGGTTAAACACTTGTATATTAAAATAAATTTATTTACTTTTTTTCATTAAATATATTTTATCTTGAGTATGATATACAGAGTGTAACAGAATAACTACTCCTAATTTTCAGAAATGATAGAGGACACTTAAATAAACATTTTTGCTTTGTGTTTTAGTATCGAGATAAAAGGAAATAAAGTAGAATCAGAATCACAGCAACCTATTAAAAACATCTGAGCAAGCTATGAAAAACATCAACTATTTTCGTAGTTGTCATTTAGCGTGTGTCAAGAATTAATCTTTATTGTAATAAGTGTGTTTAATTGTAATTTTTTGCATTAGTGTTCGATTGAAAATGCATCATTTTACAAATATTGAATTAGCAGAAATGCGTCTTGCCTACGGAGCAGCTAACGATAATGCTAACGAAGCAAGGTACATTTATGCGGTGCGGCATCCTCAGCCTCACCTTTCCTGTCATACATCATTTTTAAGATTGGATCAGCGTCTTCGAGATACCCGAAAACAAGCACTTGTGCTATTGCCCATGCGATGCATACAAGCCACACATCTGTATGGAGGGTATTAAAGAAATACCAGAAGCATCCGTTTTACATTCAAAAAGTGCAATCGTTAAATCCAGCTGATTATTCCAACAGAGTTCAATGATGGCTATTTTAATACAAGCAATAGTCACATTTGGAGCGAGGAAAATCCTCACGCCGTTCACAGGTTACGTCATCAATGGAAGTTTTCTGCTAATATTTGGGCTGGCATTGTTGACAATTATGTGGTGGGGTCATATTTACTGCCTGCACGGTTAGATGATGGTGTGTATAGGATTTTTCTGGAACATACTCTACCAGAATTGCTTGAGAATGTCCCACTTAGTATTAAAAGAAATATTGTTTTCTAGCATGATGGTGCACCAGCACACTTTGGCCGAAATTTTTGAAATTATTTAAATGCACAATTTCCAAATGGATGGATTAGAAAAGGAGGCCGATGTCTTGGCCAGCACGTTCACCAGATATGACTCCACTTGATTTCTGTATTTGGGGTCATATTAAATTACTGGTTTATGGGACACCTGTAAATACAGAACAAGAGTTAGTAGCTCGAATTATTCAGGCGTTTGATGAAATTTGTCAGCAGTTATTTCGAAGAATTCGGCAGTCGATTACACATTGTTACAACTTGTGTATTGAAAATGGTGGTCGTGACTTCAAACAATTTTTATAAGTTTGATGATGAAGTTTAATAAGTTTGATGCAGTATTATTTCTAATAACTTAATTGCTTCAATTTAGTAACTAATTACTCTTTTCTGTTGTAATTAAGATTGTATTTACATATTTCTAGTTTAACTTGACAACGAGAAATTTCCGTACACTAGTTGATAAAGCAAAAATGATTATTTAAGTGTCATCTATCATTTCTAAAAATTAGGAATAGTTATTCTGTTACACTCTGTATAACTCTCTTCTCTGGTCAAAACCTTAGACTTTTTGGCTTGAATCCATCGAATTTCCTTTTGAAAATCCAAATAAGCTTGAGTAACTCCTTATATCTGTGTTGTGGTTGACTTTGATAGTGGCCTTAAGCATAGAATAGTAAGACCATATAACGAAGAATTTCTTTCATTCGATTTATTTGAAAAATAAAACAGAATACTCTTTACTGTAGCAGTTTCCGATAGAATCCTTCATTATATCGCAGCATTTAAGGTATTCATTATACGTTTTTTCATACACCCCTTTAGATTTTTCGGGAACTAAACTACTGTTTTTTGCTTCTCCCTCAACCTCATCGACTTTGTTCATGTTCTTTATTCGAAACACGGCAAAAACAAAATGAAATTGCCATTTTGGCAACATGGCTACCATTGTTTACTTGCTGTCATAGTTACCCTTCAAATCTCAAAGCAGTACTTGATATGGGTGGAAAATTTAATTTATTTTTAAAATAGGTATTTTCATTTAGAAAGTATTCATCCGTGCATAAAGTTATGTATGTAGACTCATGAAATTTAAAACTTAAACACCACAATTTCTGTAAACAAAAGTTTGCACATTGTGAAGCGGGCTTAAGGGTATCATTTACAATTCTAACAGCAGGTAGTCTCAGCAGGGGTTATCTTATAGAAGGACTGTAGAATGAATCATTACACTAAGCACGTTTTAGAAAATAGGTAATTTACGTTGCTTACTTAATTTTTTTCTTTAAAGAATATATTTGAAGGTATCGCTAATTAAACACCATAGCTCGATTAATTATCGAATCAAAATTTTGTTTAAGAAATGTTTACAAAATAAAATTAGAAATAATTTTGATTTAAAAACGTCTACAAGCAATAACTTTTAAATTAAATCAAAAACTAAACATGGTTATTTGGGTTGACTGATTATTACTTATTTTTAAATAAATCTAACCTACTAATTATTGTAAGTTATTAAAAAAATCATTAAACTCTCTATTCATAATATTTAGTCCTTACAAAATGTATATTTTATGACGTTTCATTTTTTTCTGTAGTTAATATAAAAAGTGAAAATAAAAACTAAGGCAATTCTTATTGTCAACGTATATATTTAGTTTTTTGACAAGAATTTATTACATAATTATAATTAAGATACCGAACTATTTTTTGGAGAAAGTATAGTGAAATAAGAATACTTACTTGTTGGAAAATATAATCTTCGTTTGGATAAAACACTTCGACTGAAGGTTTCATAATAGTTTCCAAAATATCTAAATACGCAGCAGAATCAAGAAGTCCATCGATAGCCCAACAAACTCCTGGACCCCGCGCGCTAACCCAACCCCACACATTCACAGAAAAATAACCACTTCGTTTTTTAGGACATATGTGATTATTTTCGTAACGAGTTCCTTCCATTCTAAAAACTTTTAGTGGTCCATCGTTGCGGCTATTGAACGTTTTTTCGTCGCTAAAAATCACTCGATTCCAAAATTCCAAAGGTTCGTTCACATATCGCCTTGCAAATTCCAGACGACGTCTCATATTTTCGTCACTGAGAACTTCTTTCGCAGCAGCATTATACTTCTTTATTCCCATCTCCTTTAATTTTTTTGTGCAGTTATACGGCATCCGGGAAAATGTGTATCTGCTATAGCCCTGGAGTATGTAGCAAATGGTTGTTCTGTTACGTAATGAAACAACTCGAGATCTTGAGCACGTGTAGATACTTTAGGTCTACCACTTCCGATGGCTCTTTCCAAAGTGTGTTCAAGATTCCATTTTACTCGGTAATGCCCTACGGTGCTTTTTGGTATATCTAACATACGTGAAATTTCACGCACGCTACGGCCCGCCGCTAATTCCGAAACAATCCGCGCTTTCAAATCAGCACCGAGATGAGGTGGCATTTTCACAACACTTGAAATTTTAAACTAAAATGGAATTTACATTTCTTACTTTATTTATTGGTTCACACTACCCCTTCTCAAACAGTAGGTAATTGTTTATTTATTACATACTTCTAATGACCAATGTAACAACCCTTAGAGCAATATGACTCAAAGGAAGTAAATTAAACAAGCAAGGATATTCTATTGTTATTGAAACTTATTCATAAAGTAAAAGCCATTTCCTTATAATGCTAATGGACAGGATTTTCTTTTAAGTATTAAGATTACAATAGAGGACTTATAAACTTTCGAAAATATCTAATTATAAATATTTACACTGCAATTGCGCTTTTTCCTTAATAATTTCTTAGCAATAACATACACGTTCTTGGTTTTTAAGTTGTCATAAATTTGATATGATATAAATTTGTGTTTCTAATATTACATCACAAACTAATCTTTATTCGCCAAAAATTGTTGCTTAAGTTGTAAAGCTTCGTACACACCTGAACAACAAACCGAGCAACAAACATAACAACGAACCGAAAGTCAAACAGAACGACAAACGATCTTTTATGATTTCCACAATCCGAACAACAAACGGAACGTTTGTGCTGTTCCCATAATTATTTTCAGTAGTTTTCAGTTCATATATATTTATTATTGAGAAGAGAAAATTGCGGAAAACAAGAAGATAGTGCCAACCAAATTTTTACGCACAAAGAAGAGTAAAAATTATAATTTACTTCGCTTTTTTTATTTTGGAAATTTCCCGCCCAAATGATGCTAATAGGGACATCATTTTTTTCTTGCATTCTTAAACACTGATTAATTTAAAACATTTTTCTTCTGTCAACTCCATAATATTACCTAAAACACAACAAACCCACAAAAGGAAGGACAAAAATAAATAATTTAATTCTCCCGCATAAGTTTGTTCGCCGTTTTGTTTAGATTCGTCCAAACCTGCAAACGCATTCGCGCGCATTTTCTTTGATGTCGGAGAAAAAACCGACAAGTTGCGGGAACGCCGCAAACCGTTCGTGGAACAATCAGGACTTGCGAATCTGTTCTAAAATTCGTACGTAGCACCGTCCAAATTAATGTTCCGATTGCCGTTCGGTTCGTTGTTCTGTTTGTTCCTCGGTTTGTTGTTCAGGTGTGTACGAAGCTTTACAATAAGCATATTAATATGAACTATATCTTATGAAAGGAGAGTTATGTAACTATAATTAACGACTTAACGTTACGTTAGTAGATTCCATGTACTATTTACACATATTTTCTTGGAACATTCGATAAATAACAAACGTCATAAAATATACATTTTGTAAGGACTAAATATTATGAATAGAGAGTTTAATGATTTTTTTAATAACTTACAATAATTAGTAGGTTAGATTTATTTAAAAAATAAGTAATAATCAGCCAACCCAAATAACCATGTTTAGTTTTTGATTTAATTTTAAAGTTATTGCTTGTAGACGTTTTTTAAATCAAAATTATTTCTAATTTTATTTTGTAAACATTTCCTAAACAAAATTTTGATTCGATAATTAATCGAGCTATGGTGTTTAATTAGCGATACCTTCAAATATATTCTTTAAAGAAAAAATTAAGTAAGCAACGTAAATTACCTATTTTCTAAAACGTGCTTAGTGTAATGATTCATTCTACAGTCCTTCTATAAGATAACCCCTACTGAGACTACCTGCTGTTAGAATTGTAAATGATACCCTTAAGCCCGCTTCACAATGTGCAAACTTTTGTTTACAAAAATTGTGGTGTCCAAGTTTTAAATTTCATCAGTGTACATACCTACCACGGGCGTAACTTGCTTTTATTGCAATAAAAGCTTCATCACACCCTTAACTATTTTATTGTTAAAGTTTATCAATTTGTTTTATTTATGTACTAGACCTTAAATAATAAACAGTAAATAAACTTTTTCAAGTTGAATCTACTTCAGATTGAGGATACAATTCAGATATACTGTTTTATTTCATTACATGTCGCATAACTGTCAAAACAAACTTTTTGGATTTGTTTCCTTAAAATAAAAAAAGCAATATTTTTATATTTTTACTTTCTATTATTAATTTACCGAAAAACAAAATACTAAAAGTTTGTAAGATCAGAGTTCTGTAATTTATATGAAAATAGAAGGTAGTAATATTTGTGTCTTGCCACAAAATCGGTATGAAGATATTTAAATTAATTTCTGTAAATTCCCGCTTGCGCTTCATCGGCTACCTAATTTCTAAAATGGTAAATTAAAAGAAAATTAAATTGAACCGTCGCGTCGGTCGGTCGTACAAATTAAAATTTAAATCTTGTCTTATAAGAAAAATTCTTTAACTTTTATTGTACGTGATCGATTTGAATCAAACAATAATTCAATTTTGATTCAACGAATATTCTTAAATTTAATTGAATCTCTATTCTGTAACAAGATTTTGGTTCATAACGAAATTGAAAATCATTCATGTTAAGTGAAGTAAAATGATTCAATATGTACACAACAAATGTGTAGTAAAATTATTTTTAAAAATGCAATTTAAACGACTGTACAAATTTTGAAAGCGTTTTAATTGTTGCCAATAAGATGTATAATGAAGAGATAAAGAAAATGGCAATTTAGTCGATTTTCTAAAACGTATTATGTTGGGGAAGGCAGTAACGAAAGTGACGTTCAAGTGGGAATGATGTTATTTAGCTTTCATTTAAAAGACATCAAAGGGTGTTCTGAAATGTCTGTTCCACTAATGCGATTAGCTATATCAAATAAACAAAATTAATTATACAGATACTATAAACGGTTATTTAATTATTAGTAGATTTCTTAAATCAATTAGGAAAATGTGCTAATTAATTTAGATTAACTTGTAAAGTTATTTTCGTAAAATTTACCTGTTTGCTCATTCAAAAGATTGGGTTTGTTTATTTATGACGGGTTACTAAAACAATTAACAATTATGTTTTTAATCCGTACTTCTGAGTAGATTAAAGAGCGCTTTAATTGGCTAGAATGGTTGTAAATATTGACATTAAAGTAAAAACAATAAAAATTAGAATTAACCTTTTTCAAAACAACGAACATAGTAATACAATTTAAACCATTAAATAGCACTTTGAAATTAATTAACATGTTCTCAAAATGTATTTAATTGCACGTGTAAACATATTAATAAAGATAAAAATAGATACACACGTTGGATTATTTACGTGTATCTGTAAAAAAACTAAAAGTACGAAAATTATACAGCTAATATGGATGTATAAAGTTAGTTGCATATTTTGAATTAAAAAATAAATTTTTCATTTTTCTTCAGACGTGATCTTATTTTTATTTTCCATTCTGGAAGATTATTATAAATGTATGTGTTAGAGTATGTTCCACTAACAATAAGTCGAAAACAAAGCCCATAATCAATAAATTGTACTTAATTCGTTGTAACAAAAACAATTATTATCAAATGATATGTCACTAATCATAGATTTTATTTGACACACAAAACAATAAAAAACAACGGTACCTTGATAAAATTAAATTTTAACATATTCGCCACCTTGAAAGGATAGGCTTTCAAAGTATAATCATTGATTATTAAAATGATATAACTACAACTATAACATTAAACACGATGTTCATTTAATCGGAAGTAACACCACTTTAGTAACAGAAAGTTTTAACACACCGTTTTCTGTTTGAACGCTTATCACCCGAACAATGTCATCTTTTCCGGGGTGTGTCTCTACCACACGTCCTAATGGCCAGCACATTGATGGAACACTCTCTTCTTTTAACAATACAATTGATCCGACATGTACATTTATTGGAAGTTCAATTTGCCATTTGTTTCTTATTTGGAGTTGGTTTAAATATTCTTTTCTCCAACGTGTCCAAAAATGTTGTGCCATTTGTTGAACATGTTGATATCGTTTTATAAAATTTATTTTTGTATACACTATATTTCTTTCAGGAATAGATGTTAATTGTTCTCCAATTAAAAAATGTGATAGAGTAATCACTTCCAAATCATTGACATCAGAGTTTAATGGTACCAAAGGTCTCGAATTTAATATTGCCTCAATTTGGGTAATTAATGAATAAAATTCTTCATAATCTAAATAAATACCGTTTAAAATAGGTTTTAGATGATGTTTACATGACTTGACTGCTGCTTCATGCAGACCACCAAAATGAGGTGATCGAGCTGGCAAGAAAGGCCACTTGATTTTTGAATGAATAAGATAATTTTTAAACATATTGCCAATTAAACATGTATTGAAATAAGCTCATTGTTGCAACCGACAAAATATGTTGCAGTATCAGTAAAAATATCTGTACGAAATCCTCTTCTCGAAAAAAACCTTTTCAATAAACTCAAAAAACCGTCACTTGTTAAAGATGTTACGAGTTCCATATGCACAGCCTTTGTACTAGCGCACATAAATATGCATACATAACCGTTTATTAATGTTCTATTGCGCGTTTTACAGGCCTTCAACTGAAAGGCACCTGCATAATCAGCTGAAACTATCAAATTTGTCGCGAAGGTATAAAGCGTTCTTTCGGTAACTCGCCCATTTTAGGAACAAAATAATAACATGGTTTTGCTGTAAAGCATGCAACACATTTTTGTATAATGCATTTTACAAGTTGTTTACCATGTATAGGCTAAAATTTTTGTCTTACGTGTGATAGAGTACATTGAATACTAGAATGAAGTGTTCTTTCGTGCTTGTTTCTAATTATCAATTTTGTAAAATTATGTTTATTAGGCAATATTATTGGATGTTTAACGCTGAACTCCAAATTTGAAATTTTTTAATCTACCTCCAACTCTTAGAACTTCTTGTTCATCTAAAAAAGGAGATAATGACCTCAATTTACTATTCTTTAAAATAATATTTTTTGATTTTAAACTTTGAATGTCATTACTAAAACATTCTTGTTGCACTGTTTTAATTAATACTGTTGTAGATATTTTAATTTCTAAAATGGTCAAATACTTTTCAAATGTTCTGGCTTCAACAGGTAGTTTGCAATTACTAATAAACCTTAAACAATAACCAGTTAAACGAATTATTTTTTTTTGTCAAAGATATCAAACGTATCTAAACTTTAAATATGCGTAATGAATGTTAAACGTTCTTCGGGTGTATTACGTTTTGAACTTGTAAAATTAAACACATTTTTTTTGGCCACAAATTAGGTTCAATCAATCAATCAATGTGGACCATGTAACCATAACTTAGAATGTATAAGATCTTTTAAACTTGAACCACGTGAAATTATGTCTGCTGGGTTTTGATCTTCTATGATTCCAATCTTGTATATTTATTGGAAATAAGTTTTTGGTTCATTAGCAAGCCAGCATAATAGTATCGTTAAATCTGACCAAAAAAAATGTACGAGTTATATTTATTTATAAAGCATTGAAACATTTACTAAACAGTCTTGCTGGTAATAAAGCGCCTAATAATTCAAGTCAACGTTTTCAATGGACTTACTTTTGATTTGGCACACAATAAGTGACTTTCAATATGATTATTTGAATCAACCGAGCGCAGAAAAATACAACACGCGTAAGCATTTTCGCTTGCGTCAGAAAATCCATGAATTTCAATCAATTTTGGTTCTGTAACAACAACGTGACGTCTTACACGCATTTGACCGACTTATAAAACTTCACTTTGTAACTATAACCATTCACGCATTAAATCATCTGGAATTTTATCATCCCATTCTATATGTAATTGTTTCTGTATAATTAATTTAGCTCTAATTGATAATGGACCTAATATGCCGAGTGGATCAAATATTTTTGAGACAAATGACAAAATTGTTCTTTTTGTCACTTTTTTGTTCTCTACAGAAATGGTTTGTGAATTATATTCAAAACAATCAAGACCCGGTATCCAAGAAACCCCCAGTGTTTTTACATTAGAACAGTCTGAAATCAAATACTTTTGGAATTGTGCATTTTGATCATTACTGTTAAGAACCTTTTGATCGTTAGATTAAAATTTTCTTAAATTAAAGTCATAACTCATTAAGATTTTTGAAATGTCTGTTTTAATTTAAGAAGCGATTTAGTATCTGACGCTCCCGTGAGAAGATCGTCAACATAGAAATCAATTCGTATTATTTCACTCTCTTCTGCCCAATTATAAACATTGTCATCGGCAATTTTTAATAAACATCTAGTTGCCAAAAAAGATGCCGAAACCGTTCCATATGTTACGGTATTTAAACAAAAATGCTTAACTTCTTTATTTTAAAAATCTCTCCAAACAATTCTTTGCAAATTACGCTCATCTTCGTGAATTAATTTTTGACGATACATTTTCTCCAAATCTCCGATAAAGGCAATATTATGTTTCCTAAATTGAATTATAATAGAAAACAAGTCATTTTGTATAGTTGGTCCTACTTTTAAAACATTATTTAATGATATTTTGTTGCTAGTTTTACAACTTGCATCAATAACCACTCTTAATTTAGTGGTTGAACTGTCGTGTTTTTCAACATAATGATGTGGTGTATAATAAACAGGTGTTTCTAATAATTTCTTGTGTGAAATTTGAGACATGTGACCAAGTTGTTGATATCCTTGCATAAAAACTGCATAATTCTTTGCAATCTCAGAATTTTTTGCTAACCGTCTTTCGATTGAATACAAACGATATAGAGCGGTTCTTTCGGATTCGCCTAAATCTTTAAAACTTTTTTTAAAAGGCAATCTGACAATAAATCTTCCAATATGTTTCCTTGTTGTATTTTTAACAACATGTTTTTCACAGTCAAGCTCTTCTTGAGTTCTTGTAGGTCGCGGAAATCAAATTATTTCTTCTACTGACCAAAACTTTTGCAAATCCTTTTTTAATGAATTTTCAGTTAAAGAACAATGTGAAAACATCAGATTGCTTTTGATTTATGATAGGAACTGATCCAGCCACTATCCGCCCTAATAATGTTTTTTGTAAGATGGGTTTTTCCCGAGTTTGATTTGACCTGACTTCAGATGGAGTGTTGAAATTAGAATCGCTTTAACGTAAATCAAAAGGAATGTTTAATTTTGATACACTAAAATACCTTTAAGAAACAACATCAGTGACCGTTGGCAAAACTAAAAGTTTAGTTTTGTTTTATAATGCGAATGTTGAGAAAGAAGATTTATTTCTACCCAATTTAGTACTTTGATTTTGCTTTGATTTATACCAACTACAGGTATATTTACTGATGAAAGAGGTAAATTAAGCCTTTACACGTATTTAGAGTAACAAAGTTTGACTGTGCACCACTGTCCAGCATAACTCTGCATGGAATCGAATCTCCATCTCAACTAATTGTATTTACGATTGCTGTCGATAACAAAATAAATTCAAAGGATCGATAACTTTTAAAAAATGTCTTGAAAGACTGCGTAAAGAAATATGCCATTCTTTAGTTATATTTGGAATATCCATGATTTCTTTTAATATATGAGTTTATTAAAATTTTAGTATTTTCATATCGTTGTTCTAATAAATCCCAAGCAATTTCATAATTTCCATCAGTAGGGCATAACGACGCTAAAAGATTTTTTGGTTCACCCTTTAGAGCTCCTTCTATGTAATAAAATTTAGTAACGTTTGGTATGGTTTCATTATTGCGAACGATGGCCTTAAACATATCACTAAATCTTTGCCAGTCTGCATAATTACCTGAAAACTGAAATTAGAATATTTGACGATAATAATATGCAAATGATAATAAATTATCTGTATTCAAAAAATTCAAGAACTGCTGATCGATAAAAACAAATGCTTGATTAATTAATTGTTGTCATGCAAATGTCATAAAATGATTTTTGCTTATCCCGATTTACTACGTTAAATGGCGATATATTTTCGATAATTACGATATATTTTCGATATTAAGTGCTATATGATAGGTACGGTGTATTCGATTTAACGTAAAACCTAACATGACATTGAGGAATTATCAAAGCTAAGATAAAGATGCCAAAAAGCTATAATATAGGTTTGTTTTTTTTGTTTCAACGTACGATTTCTTTAATTCGTTTGCTGGTATTTCGCTCGAAGGATCATTATGTTAAGGTATGTTCTACTAGCAATAAGTCGAAAACAAAGCCCACAATCAATAAATTGTAGTTAATTCGTTGTAACAAGAACAATTATTATGAAATGATATGTCACTAATCATATATTTTATTTGACAAAACAAAACAATAAAAAACAACGGAACCTTGGTAAAATTAAATTTGAACAGTATGCTTATTGATTTTGGTATTCTTTTTCATGCCTTTTAATGTGAAAACTTTAATTGATGCATGCTGTACTGTAATGTTATTCCTTGATCCTAATTACATATTATACTTATATTTTGCATGTCGTTATTGTTTCTGTAAGTTTCCATTTTTCACATTTTTCATTCATCATTTTCGTTAACACTACTATATTGTTACGCCACTGGAGTTACTAGAATAACCTAGAATGATCGCTGTGTAAAACTAAGTATCCTGAACGGTCGATTATTTTCTAGAATATTATTTTACACTATACTACAAACGCGAAGATGTATTTATTCAGTTCAGTTGCGAATTGTCATTTAATGCGAGTTGATATAAATTAACCGTGTAAAATATTGTGTGTATTTATCAGAGTTTAATTTACTATACGTGTTTAAACGAAATAATCTTTTAATAACGTTGATTGAGTAATACGATCCTACCTGTGTTTATACTTCGCGATTGTGAAAGAAAAACAAATCATAACAATACCATAACCCCAGTTTGTATATTTGCAGTGTCCATTTGTTATTGTATAGTGTGATGATAATCTGATGCTTAATTTTATTTTCGTAATTGTGAAAAAATCATCTGGAGTTATCAATTCATTTGAACGATTTAAATAACTTAAAAGGTAATGGCAAATTCTACCGTGTAAAAGCAAAACACTTTAAGAGAAAGTAGAGTTTTATGTAAATAAAATTTGTGGTAGTGTCAAATAAAGAATTTGTATATTTGCTTGTTCAAACGTTATCGAAAACTGTTTTCAGAATATTCTGAAAGTTCTTAAGATAATTTTAAGGCAAAAGTTTTGTGTTATTATTAAATATTTTATTTGCATCTACAACAGCAACATAAATATTTATTAAAGTATGTGATTTAAAAAAAAAAATTCTAAACTTAATAAGAACAAGTTGATACTTGTCAAAATCGAGTTCAATTAGAACCCTACCCCAGCAAATCTTCTGAAAGTTTATTGTACGGTAAATCTACCCAAAAGGGTCTTTTATTAGTTTGCATTCTTCTTCGCAACTGAATCTTTGATAGAAATGTTAAGTTGATTTTCTTTTTTAAGACGTATTTACAAATAGTTATCCCTGTAAACAAAAAGGTTTTCTATAAGAAGTTAGCATAACCTTTCACGAATTTAATTGAAGCAATGTCTATAAAATAAGACATTTCATAGTTATCAGATTTTCTATTAAAAACCTAAATTTATTTTTAGGTCACACTAACAAAAAAGGGAATTTTTAATAGAGTAAAAGACAAAAACCGCCGAAAAGTATGTTTTTTTCTGGACGCTTTCAATATTTCTTTAACTTACATAAAGATATTCACTATTTGGTTGAATTTTTCTGTCATAGTTACCATAGTTACCTATACTAATCATAAATCATAAATCTTTGAAATACATTTCCAAATAACCTTATTTACAACATATTTACAACTAAGTTAGACACACATTTCACTGAACTTATTTACAGTAAAAGTCGAGAAACACAGCCAAAAAGTGTGATTTCGTTCTCATTTTTCTTTTGCTTGTTTTATTAATCTCAAACTCACCCGAAAAAAATACTGACCATAAAGTCATTGAATCTTCAACAGTTTTTCTTAAAAATAAACGTCAAAACGTACGTCAATTTTGTTAGAGTTTTTTTATGTGTGTTTTAAGGCATTTTTAATACAAATATTAAATATCAGTACCTTACAGTACTCCATGGTCAACAAGAAAAACATGTTGTTCCTGAGAATCACCACTTTGGTTCTCGGACCTGGTTATCAAGACCCTCTCGGAAATTAGGAAAAAATGTACAACACAATTTCACAAAACACAATCACACACTAATATAGGGCACACAACAAATATTCTACAAATTAATGTTAAGGGGTTAAGTAAGGACAAATCAGATTTCTTGTCTAATCTTGGTTTCAGGAATAGGGTCGATATTTTACTTTTACAGGAAACACACTGTGGAGATGAGACAAGTATATACTCAATAAAGGTATAGTAAAAGGTTTTCAATTAGTAGACTTTATTGAGAGCCCGATTCATAGAATAGCAACATACGTCAAAGAAAATATTCAATACGAAAAGTACTGTAATTTTCGTTATAACTACTAAAATAGGAGATTTACACGTAGTAAATATTTACAAACCTCCTCCAATACCTTGGCCAGAAACTTTTAATGTCGTTTTTCCTCATCCATGTGTATATGTTGGTGACTTTAATTGTCACAACACATTATGGGACTACAAAGACAACAATATGAATGGAATAACGTTACAAACATAGATAGAATTTCAAAACATACATTTAGTATACGATCCAAAAGACAACAAAACATTTTATTCCGGTCGATGGCAAAACGATTACAGCCCGGACCTGTGTTTAGTATCAATGGATCGTGACATGGTTCCATTACCATCAACACGTATGATATTAAACGATTTTCCAATAAGTCAACATAGACCTTCGCTAATACAAATTGGACTTTAAATTCCGTTTGTAGAATCTTTAGGAAAACTAAGATGGAATTTTAAAAAATCTAATTGGATACACTATAGAACATCTCTCAATTCTATTCTTAGATGGACACCACCGGTTTCTGATAATTATTTTAGGTTCGTAGGTGCTGTTAAATGTGCAGCGTGGCTTTTGACAGGAATATGTCCCATGTTGGTCAACTGAAACAAACAGATTGTACAAATCATATCTAGAAAATCCAAATAAAGAAAATGGGAATGCTGTGCTATCATCTCTAAATAATGGAAGAAAGGAGAAATGGGATTTATTAATGGAAAATATGGATTTCGTACATTCAAGTCGTAAAAGCTGGGCACTTTTAAATAAATCAGGTTCTACAAATTAATCTTCTAAAACAAATACAAAAATTTCTCCAAATTCTATTGCTTCTCGATTGGTTAATGTTTCAAACTCAGTAAAAGTGGACAAATCGACTATCACAAAGATGAAAGAGTGTCTACAAAAGAAGAGAAAATCTACACCTATCCCAGAAGATATATCCAGACCTTTTATTGTAGAAGAGTTAAAACATGCATTAAAAAAGACCACATCAAAGAAAACTGCTGGGTTTGATGGAATACATCCAGAATTTCTAAAAAATTTGGGAAATTATTCTTTGAAGTGTTTACTTATGTTTCTCAATGATATTTATGCTTTGCCAAGGTTTATACTGATCTTCTGGGCACCATACATAACACTTACATTACAATGCAATATATGGCATATAGGAAAGTCTATTTACAAAATAGTTGATAATGATGGAACCAATTGTACAGAAATTTGAAATAAAATAAAAATCAACAGACAAAAAAATTATGGACCTTTTGTTCTAGTCAGTGGAATATCTGACCAGAATATACCTAATAGATTCTACATCTCTGTTGAGATCTAGTATTTAAAAAAAGTACAAGCAATTTCCTTTGTATGACATCTAGCTATAGCTTTGTGTCATAAAATAAAAAAATGTTTTTCACGTTTCACTAATGTAGCAAAAGTTTCATTAAACACTATGAACCTTGAAGTGAACAAGCAATTATTTACTTTTGGCATTTGTGGATGTAAAGTTGAAATCATTTAAGGTGGTGCATGACTCTAAATAACTGCCTGAATTCATTTTCATAAACGTATGTTGACGTTAGCATGATTTTTTTATACGGGTTTCTGTATTACCAATAACATTTAATTATAGTACAGTTAATCAGAAGTCGCTCATTTTATTTAATTTCCTTTATTAATTTCAATAAATTATGTAGTTAAACGCCTAATATGTACTATTTTTTGAATTCATGAAAACAGATATAAAGTACATATGCAAGAGATAATAAACAAATAATCAAAACAAAACGTCAAAATAAGGAATGTCAAAATATTAATTAAGTGTCGACATACGATTATTACAGTCGCATATATTAACATGGCAAACTTAAGTTCCTTGATTCTCTTTTTTTGACACATGAATAAAGAGAAACAGAGCATTGTAACAAAGTTAGTATAATAAGGTATAATACGCAAGCTTAACTGATTTTAACTAAAGAAACACTTTTTGCAAATTAGCAGAAGAAACACAAATACCTTTGTTTTCATTTACCAATTTACCATCTGCTCTATATTGTTCTCTAATTTTTTTTAACTTGTTCTAAATGCCGAACTTTTAAAAGGATATTTGCCTCTGTTGAGTTTTTATCCATTTCTATACAGCGTCAACATTTGTCTGCACCAACCTCATAAAATCCTATATTCGTTGCGTCTAAATTTCTAGGATAATCTTTGTACGATACTATCTTGTGGTTTGGATTGGATAAATAGTCTTTATGCGGTACTTTTATAGATAAATCGGCTGTTAAGTACCTTCTGTTGGGAGTTCGCCTGTAGTGCTTAGGTTTAAATGAATTGATATGATTTTTAATAGGGGTTTTCCTAACTTTTTAGCTGGTGTATGTTTACCTCTCTGATCTTCTATTGGAAGAATCATTACATCATCAGTAAAAAATTGTTTTGACAAAATGAGGATAAACATCCTTCTCTCAAAAAGTTCAGTCTAGAAAAGCTTCTTATGCTACCTTCTGCTTTCTTCTTAGCTTTTAATTCATTTGAATGAGTTGATAACCAAATTATTTGTTCTTGTTTTATCATCTTACAGAATTCATTATATAAATTCTGTTCGTGATTATTATTATTTCTGGCGCTTAAATTGTTTCCAAGTGGACAGTTTTCAAGATCTTGGTTTAGAGTTAACTACCTTAAGATTTGCGCGACTTTGGTAATTTGTAAACTGCCAGTTAAAAATACACTTTTTATTCACCCACTGTTATTTTTTATACAATGGTTGTAGGTTCTTAATAAAGAACTTAACATTTTTTTTACTGTTTCAACCTTGCATCTTTGAATATTATTTATCATCAGATTCATAATCTTTTAATGTTTGTTGTGAAATAAAATTTTTATCTTCTTCTTTGCAAGCAACACATTATTTCAAGGTTATAAAATAGTGAAATAGTACATTGTATACTGGTACGTTGTTTTACTACACATAGAATATCATATCTTCTAAGTCAGAACAACGTACAACGGTTACCATTTTCAGATTTTTGGGAATGGGACGTTTTGGTGTCGCCGTATTGGCTCCGCCGTTTTGGCAGAACCGATTTGGCGCCAAAACGCTTATGCATCAAGGCATTATGTTTGGCGTCAGTCATATCGGCGCTTGTATATTTTGGCGCCACGACGTTTGTTTCGGGTGTTGATGTTTTTGCGTTCAGTTTGTTACGTTTATCGGATGTTAATTGTGAGTTGTGTTTTGCCGTTCTAAGATGAACGAGAATTTACTAGAACAGTGATAGCAGTCGCAGTTACATGTCAATTACATTTTTTTACCAGAGTGTGTGAATGATTTTTTAACGTGTACATTATTTTGTCTGGCGATATTATCATATAAACTCTCTGTGGTCACAGATAAAAGAACGTTATATTTAAATAAGTAAAATGTGTGTCTAACGACATCTCGTGTAATAAAGGACACGTATAAATAGTATAAACTAAGCAATACCAACAGATAACTGTAACGACAGTTGAATGTTTTAAATACAAATCGTTATCAAAACGATAACTTAAAATGCAATAATTACTCCTGTCGATAAAGCCAAGTATTTCTGTACACTAACATACGCACCTGATGCGTATTTCGCTCTTATTGGGAGCTCATCAGAGGTGTATGCTTAAGTGCGGTGTATAGTTCTTTGTACAGTTGTATACCGCACTTAAGTGTACACCTCTGATGAGCTTATAATAAGAACGAAATGCGCATCAGGTGTTCTTTCGTGCGTGTATGTTACTGTACGGAAATATTTGGCTTTATCGACACGAGTGTTTATTGCATTCTAAGTTATCGCTTTGATAACGATTCGCATTTAAAACATTCAACTGTCGTTACAGTTATCTGTTGGCATTGCTTAGTTATATTTAAAGTTAATTGACAGTTTTGACAGAACATTTTTTAAAATAATAATTATATATTTAAACCCTATAATACAAAGAATTATATAAAAAAAGTGTACAATTCTATTTTACGTAATAAGTGTTAAACTTAAGCGAGGTAATTACATGTCAGTTAAATTGTATTGTTATGCTCTTTTTTTTTTTAATTTTTTTCTCTCACTTAAGCGGGTTACTACTCTAAAATAAAAACTTACAGTTGGTTCTTACATTGAACACATATATTTTTAAATTATCTTCTAATCTATAAATCAATGATCGGATATATAAATAGATGCGGGATAGATATATAAGATAAGGAAAGCTAATTAATAAGAAGGAAGAATGCAGTAAAATATCCATTCTAGCTCTAGAGGCCGTAGGATCCCGTTTACTAAAGAAAACGCAAATATTCTGGACGTATGCCTTTCCGGCAATAAATACATACTAGTAGCCCGGGGCGCGCCACTGCACTCCATGCATTTTGAGTTATTGCAGGCATTTTGAAAATCATTAATTTAAAATAAACTAAAATTGGAATATTTGAAAAATTAATGGAGATTGTTTTCGTTAATCTAATTAATAACCCCCAACCTCAGAAAAAAGAAAAATTACGATAAGTAGTCAAACAAAAACTATTAATTATCAGTTCGTCTGCGATCACTATAAATTTATAATATACCTAGTGTAGTAAGCGCCGGATGAAAACGGAACACACACCACAGGCAACAGGCCGATTGGCTCAGTTGTTAGAACATCGTGCTAATAACGCAAACCCTTGAGCAAAACATATTTTTATATAGGAATTGTGGCTAAAAAATAAACGGAGTGATAAGCTGACAAGTTTCACATATAAAACACGTATTAATATATAGGATACTTGGCATACGAGCATGCGCAAATAGTAGGAATTTGATTCACCACCTTACTGTGCGGTTTTGGTCTACGAAATAGTTACTGAATGTTCATAGTATTTGTGTTACGTCCCCGGTTAAGAAATCAGAAGACGAATAACTTAAATGAAAAATTGTCAAAAACTAATTTCATGGAATGAGACTTTAACAAACTTTAAGGTAAGCACAAAAGAAACTATACCTTTTAGAGATCTGTGTGATAGCTTATTCAAGAAGGAATGAAAGCTCATAACCAAATGGATTTATTCCAACGAGGGCATCACACCTCTCTTTAGGGGTTTAAACATGTAAACAAAGTAAAATAACAATAAATTAAGCACAAATTTAACGACGTATGTGACAATTAATTAATGTCAACGTAAGTATTGACATAAGATAAATCAAGAAAATTCAAATACCTTTGAGTAGTTCTTTGGAATTCTTTTTTAAAGGAATTCAACTTCCAGGTCTTCCAAATTATATGATTTTCTAGTTATTCGAGTTACGATACATTCCAGAACCACTGTTAATTGTGTAATACAAATTCCATTTTGGTTCCCAATAATTTAGTTAATTAATTTAACTAAACTAAAGAAAAATTGATATTTTCTATAATTATTAATGTAATATATTTATAACAATATTTGTTGTAAAATTAAGAGGGTAGATAATAAAAACGAACTTGATTCTTATGAAAGTTTAGAAATTTTTAAAAACAGAAATTTGCTTATGAATTATGATGATAACGGTCCATTAGGATTTTCGGAATTATTTAAGCTTATCTAAGAATCAATTAAGTTTAACGATGCGTGATAAGCAGATAGTATATATAAGCTTCCCGTTGTTTTTATTTTTAGTATCGGTATCGCTGATGATAACAGCTTAGCTGTTGAAACACGTGTCCGAGTCAAGTTTTTGTTGCAGTTTTTGGTGTTTTTCTGTTGGTTAAATAGACGCTGCAGTTGGTGTTCCTTTCTTTTGAACTGTACAGTGTGGTGACAAAACCGTGTGCAATTGTGGATTGGTTCGTCTTGGCAAAGCATTTACTTCAAGGTTAGGAAAACCACTAAAAACCTAAACATGCCAACCCTTACCCACCCTAATATTCACTAATCCAACTCATCAAGATGAACAACTTTTCTATGTGCCATTTTTTTGAAATCTCAAGTTTGTTTTTTATTCCCCCCCATAAAATAACGAGTCCTCTATGTACTGTTTTCATTATAAATAGGCAGCGTTTCCTAGCACCAAATAAGAAACCTTTTTGTCCCTATTATTGCTACCTTTAATTACAACAGTACATAGCGGACCAATTTATGAGGGGATTAAAAAACAAAACTTGAGGAGTTGAAAAATGGCGCATAGAAGAGTTGTTCATCTTGGTGACAGTTAATAAAATGATTCAGGGGTAAAATTGAACTATTTGAATCTGCAGAGTTTTCAAATGAAATTAAACCCAAATCTGGTGTTGCGCATCCTATTTTTTCGTGTAATGCAAAAAAGACGTGATAACCAAAACAGCAAAAACTTTCGTTGGATCTCCAGTTTGGGCTACCGTACACTAATGAGCCTCAACTAAAGCAAAACACGTGTATATAGGTGCGTTTCGTTATTCTACAATTATCACTCGCTACTGGTTAATTCGGTTGGTAGGAATTCGACATAATGCGTTAAAAATTCTCTTACTTTTTTGCAATATTTTGTTCATACGCGTCATCTGTCTTACTACAGATTTCTAAAATTATTTTCAATTTTATTGTTATTATTATTACTATTATAATAATAATAACCTAATCATAATCATAATTTTTAATGTACTGTCCACTGATCAATACCTACCGATTTAATAAAAATCTTTAAAAGTAATTATGTAGATTGGACTAGATATGAAAATCGCTTTCAAGGTATCTAAAATTTGTTAAAATCGATATCGATAAAATTTTTCTATTTCCAAATTATAATTCTTCTATATTCATGTAATATAGGATTGTTGTTATAAGTTAAGTTCACTTTTGTTATTAATAAATTGCAGCATTGGTAAAGCTCTCATTTGAAGAGCGAATCGTCGACAGTCTTACCAACAGCCGTTTAGTAGTTTTTTTCTTAACTCCACTTAAAGCAGTCCTGCTAAAAAGAACAAAATTATCCCAATGTAATTGTTAAAAATTGTGCCCAATTGAATAATAAAATAAAAATTTGGTATACTCATAATCTCAGTACGAATAATTTGGAACATAGTTCATTGTTTCAGAACAGGGTGGCTAAAATTCAAGGTTTTAATAATGATTGTCATTAACTATAATGGATATAAAAAAATGAACCACCTATCCTCGATATTTTTTTTTGAGAACAACCTAACAGTGAAATGAAAAATTGATGATCGTCTTTTGTTTTCGAGTTATTGACAAACGTTGGAGTTATTGTTTTTGGCTATACCTCGTCTATTTGTAAAAATTAAAACAGATCATTTTGACGTTCTTTAGGAACCTTTTAAATGAGACTTTAGTGGCCTACTCAGCTTTTTTAAATACTTTTAAATTTCAAGTTATTGCACAAAGTTGTATTTACATATACAATGAGTAGTTGACTTAGGCGTTAAAAAAAATTCTAATTTTTAGTAAGAACTTTTAATTCAATTTTTACATGTTTATTCAATAAAACTATTAATATAGATTACTACCCCATTTTATTTATTAATTTGTTACTTACTAGAAATCCGTTGGGCTTCACCTTAAACATTAAAATAAGATATGCATCTTAAAAGTGTTGTTTCACATTTTTTCTTCCTCTACTGTCCCTTCCTAATTATTTCAGTTGTTTTGGAGATTAATTTGGACATACAAACAAGATAAAATCAATGCTTTTTATAGAGCAGACAGATGAAGATGGTTAAAAAAATAGATTAGTTAAAATATTATTCTACTTATTTGGGTTGAATAATAAAATTATTATACAACGCAATTGAAATAGTATATTATGCTACTAGGAGTAGAACGCATTCTTTTTGTGCAAAATACTTTGCGAAACACAAAAAGGCGTTCGACTCCGTGTAGCATATACTATTTTTTCTTCAAGCGTAAAAAACCAAATTCTTGAAGTAATTGAGGTGGTTTTAGAATGAATAGGCAACAGCGTTAACTCAACTTTACAACTGTCAAACATGACTGTGAAACAACATTATTTTTGTTGTGTGTATTAACACGGTTTGTAAAAGGTAAATTTTTGTATTAATTTGTAGAGTAAGAAAGAAAGCTATAATTATTTAACAATACAACAATAATAATAATTAACTCTTATTTCAGATGAAAACTTAAAACAAACATTCTTTTGTAGTAACTATATAGTGGAAAAAATACCTATTTCTTATTTATAGTAATATTAAAGGTACAATTTTGTAATGTCGAGTTAATAATATTTAATCCACTACTTGCTGTTTTAGAACTGACATTGACGTCATTATAGTCGTGATGGATTTCTATATTTACTTGACTGGGATATGCTCGATGTTGCGGTGGAAGTACTAGGCCTGTTAAGATCACCTGATGTTACGGTAGATGTGTTACCTTTATCGCACCCTAATATTCTATTGGCAATTTCACGTTTGTTTGAAAGGAGTCTTCGATGTATCCGTCAGCTACATTGTTAGATTTCCATCCACCGTGTCTTTTTAGAGTGGTAATGTCTCCACCATTGTCAACTAACAATGTAGCTGAGGTTCGTCGCAGTGTATGACCAGTGTATTCCTCTGGATTAGGTAGTTTTAAAAAGTTGCCACTTGTTTTGGTATACCTGAAATTTTATGTATCCCCATAACGACACGGTGGCATCTACCATTTTGGTATTTTAAAAAGAATCTTGTTATGTTGATGTCATTAGGTCGAAGTGTCATATATTGTCTACATAAATTTAAATAAAATCTCCAACTATGGTAAATGTCCGTGACTTATTCGTTTTTAGTATTAGGAATTTTTACTAGTATTATACGTTCCAGGTCTTCGATATCCTGTATTCTTAAATTGACTAGTTCGTCGCAACGACATGCCCCTACTTTAGCGATTGAAAAAGTTATATTTGAAATTACCTTCATGGCCAAATATTCATTGTTTGGCGCATTTTGTAAAAGTTATTAAAATGTTCTTTTGAGAAAACTTTTGCTTTTTGGTTGATACCCATCAGCTTGGCGCTTCAAGAAGGAAATTAATTTTGCATAATTTTTTAAGTTTATGTCATGTTTAATATTTAATTGGCACTTTAGCATGGAATATTGTGCCCATAATGACGAACTTTTCATAGTTTCCGCCAAATGGGAAAAATACGCTAACATAACATTTTCTGTGTAATTGATTATATTATTTTCTTGCGCCCATTTCAAAAATTTATTGTAAGCAAAATCATATATTTTGCGCGATTTGTTGGGGATCAAATTTTCAACTAAGGCATCGGCGATTTGTTTTATTTTTAGGTGGAGTTCCTTCAATTTGCCACATTTTTAAATGTTTAAATTTTAAATGGCGTTTCTGCTTAAAAAGTGCTAATACCTCTACCGGCAAACTAAGTTACTAATTGAGCGTAAAATAATAATATTATTGTACGCCGTAAAATAATGTAGTCGTTCTATATATTCAATGCGGTATAGTAAAATTCATATTTTAGTATTCTCGAAGAAAAATATTTTTTTTTTTATTAACTACGTACATTTTTCTAATTTTTATATATTTGCACCGAGAATTGAGGGTAATTTAAAAGTCAAAAGTAACTTGTATGAATAACAATTCTAAGACTAATGAATAATTGAGCACTATCGGCACGTGTTTGTATAGACATATAACAATTTGTTTTGGGACGAATTATGACAGATGTAGTTCGTTAAATTGTATAAGTTTGTGAAGTGATCTAAGACACGTGTAAAACTATCTCTAATAAATAATACGTTCCTGTTGTTATGAAAAAAATATTGTTCAACAGAATATAAAATACTTTTGAATTTTTGAATTTGTATTTGTGTTTTAATTTTGTTTATAATGTATTTATTTCTTATGCATATAATTGCAGCCTTTTAGTATTTTATTCAGACGTTGATGTGAAAATTAATCTATATATGTTAAGATAATTAAACCTTACTGTATAAGCGTTTGTTGAACGAATACGTTTGTTTATTCAACTTGATAATTGTTTCACTTCAGATACATCGTTTCTCAGATTATCGCAACTTCTGTGTCACTAGTTAATAATAATTAGATGCTACAATTTAGAATAATGTCTTGTGCATAGTTTCAATCGAAGTTAATTAATTAATCTGAAGACTTAGTTATAGATTAGCTCGTGCTTTTTCTTTAATGAAAATATTGTCGGATACACTTGATAATTTCCGTATGCATATATTAATTGTACAGTTTTCTTAATGTTGAAGTTAAATTAATTTATTTGACAAACAAAGCCATTTTTGATAGTTGCAATACTCTAAAAAGTTCACTTACTTCCTTGTGAATTGCTTGTAAAACTTTATAATTAGTAATTAAGAAAATTTATTACATTTAAAATATATGCAAAAGAAATACTCAATAGAATATTGAACTTTTATATTAACTGCATGATTATATAACGGACTCCGCCAGAGCTGCAGCAATCCTACGAGGTGAATCCAGAAAGTAAGTTTCCTATTAAAAAAAAAAAAGAAACACGCACTTTTAGAAAAAGAAATATTGACAACAGGTACAACAATGTTCTAATTATTTTTCAACATAGTCACCACCAGAATAGACACTTGTTGTAAGGACTGAGGGCGAAAAAACATTAACATTGAAAAACTTGCATTACCTTTAAACCGCTAAATAAATTTTCAAAAAAAATTTAGTTTTGGATAGGTTATTTATTATATAAAAATTAAGAAAAAACAAAAAATCAATCAGACTTATTGTCATAAAAATTTTGAGCTTGTCGGGAATGGTCTCCATCATGGCTTTTATGGTGGTGCTCGACACTTTCTTGGTCGCTACGGTCCACATTTTTCTAAAACTTTCAATCGATTTTGTAGCCTTTTTTGTCTGCTTCAAGCTTCTTTTCACCAAAGCCCAGTACCGCTCGATTGGGCGAAGCTCAAGGCAATTTGGTGGGTTAACCTCCCCTGGGTACAAAATCGACATGATTCTTTTTTCGTACCATTTTTTTGTCTGCTTACTGTAAAGGCACGAAGTTAAATCCGGCCAAAAAATGTGAATACCTTATGTTTACTCAGAAAGGCCGCAATCTTTTTTGGAGACACTCCTTCGTGTAAATATCGGAGTTAATTGTTCCATTTGTTATGAAAGATTCAGCTTCTTTTTCACCGCAGCTACAAATCCTCCTGCCAAACGAGATATTTTTTTGGAAACTTGACTTTTTTTTAGTTCTAAACTTCTTAGGAACATTTCCTCGTCCACAGGAAACATAAAACTCCTTACCAGGTAGTTGAGAAAAATCGGCGAGGACGTAAGTCTCATCGTCCATCACGAACATTGACGTTTTTGGAAAAAATCTGCTCTCAACTTTCTAGCTCGTTTCTTGGCTTCAATGTTTTTCTCCGCATTACGATCTGGAGTTGTTTGAACTTTGTAGGACTTAAATCCACTCTTTTTTTTTATTTTTCGAATTGTCTTTTCCGACAAGTCGACTTTTGCAGCTAATTTCCGGTTCGATATCAGCGGATTCTTAACCATCGCAGATATTGCCTTTTGCACCTTTTTTGGTGAATGAAAACCCTCTAGTCGTCCACTTCCTGGTTTCCGTGTTATGGTAAAGTCTTCCTTGTACCGCTTGATGACTTTATTGAAGATATCAACTCCAGACCGCACTTTTTCCAATCTTTCACTTCAGAACAATTTTTGTTAAGTACTCTTGGAATTATACGTGACGTTTTTCAAGATCCAAATTGTAATTTTTATTAATTCGATATTTGACTTTTTTTAAATGCAGTTTTTGAGTAATATGACAATGAAAAGAAGTTAATCAAATCAAATGAAACAAAGATTACCCAAACAGCACAAAATATTATGTAAATCTTAGTAAAATAATGTTAATCATTCATTTAAATGGAACTGTTCTGTACATTAACAAAATATCCTAGAAAATATTTGTTAACTGTTTTAGGTAAACATTGAATCCAATCAATTGTACATAAAATGTTCTCAAAATTTAAAAAAAAAATAAGGAATGAATGAAATTTGGAATTTAAATGCAAAGTGACCATTTTATTTTTTTAAATGTAACTTTTTTAAAAAATAAGAATGCAACACAATATTCCCAACAAAAGTTGTACGTAAGATATCTTCATTTGTTACAAAGGTAAAGATTTTTGATTATATCTAATTATACAGGTGCAGAAAAGGTCCTTTTTGCACAGACATTATTTTAACGAAACTCTTTAAAAAAATGAAGACAGAGAAAAATATAAAAGAATTACGTAATCTTGTGGATATGTACTTGCGCTACGCGGCCTGTGCACAACTCTTCACGGTCGTACGTAATATGCTTCTTACATTCTTTTTACGTAATACACTATTAAAAAGCGCATTGCAAGTTCTAGATAGATGTAAGCATTCTGAGTTCAAAACCTGTGTCATTTTTGACATTAACATTGACCGTTCTCGAGATATTAATTGTTAAAGCAATAAACATTTTTTTACAAGTTTTTTTTGAAAGTCTCTTAATCAGTTGGTAACGATCATTTGTTTTACCTTTACCTTGAAGGAAATGGATCGTTATTTGTAATAAATGATTGTTACCAACTGACAAAATGACTTAAAGAAAATTTTTATCACTTGTTTCAAAAAATACTTCTAAAATATCTCTAGTTTTTGTTTTAGTTTTAAAAATTAATATCTCGGGAACTGTCAATGCCAATGTCATAAGTGACACAAATCTGAACTCAATTTCTTAAATCTACCCAAAACTGCAAAAAAATGTTGGTAGTGCCATTTAAAAAAATTATCGATGACGTCAACACAAAAAATAGGGAGGATAAAAAAGAATTTCAGGAAATATGCGCTTTAAACAAATGAAATTGACTTGTCCTAGAATTTTTGTCGTAAACGATCATACATAACAATTGTTCCAGACTAAACGTTCGCACTGTATACGTCATACACAGCGTTGCCCTCAGCATTCTTACCTCACCTTTCACAGATCTATTATAAATACAGGTAATACTAGTTACGTTGTCACTATAGTATGTAACCGCTACTAGAAATATTTATTTATTTTCAAGAGTTCATATTTAGCTTTGAAAATGAATATTTGCATTTTATTAAATTAAGACGTTTTTTGCACCTGTGCATAAAAAATAATACACTATTTATATCTGATAATGAAGATTTGTAAAACAAAATAATCATTCAAAAATCTAGACTTTGAAGTATGTTTCTTTGAATTTTTATATACATATGTCAAATATTATTGAAATTATACGTATTTTAAACTTTTAAAATTGAAAGGTTGATCCCCTATTGTAAATGAATCCGGTTTTGTCTTAATAAGATAAAACAGTAGGTGTTAGAAAAAAAGTTTGCAAAAGATAATAGTAATTTCAGGAATTATTAAAATAATTATGAGCAAACATTTGCAGAAATAGCATAAACCTAGAAAACTTAATTTCAAAGCGAATTTTAGCTATAAAAATACTTAAATCTTTATAAAAATGTTATTCACTAAAAATTTAGGATTTCTATAATAAATAGTGTTAATTTAGTAATTATCAGTAAATTAGTAGTAAATTATTTTTTGCACTAGTGCAAAAAGTAGTTTTTTATATTTTTTATTATTTTATTATTTTTTTTGTTTTTCGATCGTAGAAAAAATGTTGTGTGCAACAAGCATATTTGTTGCACTCAGCATGATTGCACTTTTTGCACTAGTTACACAAATATCTATTTTCTACGATCGTGCAAAAAGTGACTACTTTTTGCATCAATTACTGTGCCAAAAGTTTCACTTTTTTATTAGTGCAAAAAACGATTTTTCAGTGCAAAAAGTAAATTATTTTTGCACTAGTGTAAAAAGTAAGCTTTTCAGTTTTTTAAAATTTTTATTTTATTTTTTTGATCGTAGAAAAAATGTCGTGTGCAACTTGTGCTAGTTACACAAATAACTATTTTTCTACAATCGTGCAAAAAGTGACTACTTTTGCAGCAATTACTGTGCCAAAAATTTCACTTTTTTGCATTAGTGCAAAAAGTAGTTTATTTTAATTTTGTTTTATTTATTTTTTATTTTTTCGATCGTAGAAGAAATGTTGTGTGCAACATGTGCAAAAAGAATATTTATTGCGCTCAGCTCAAGTTTATGCATAGTGCAACAAATATGTACTTTTTGCACTGTTACCTAAATAACTATTTTGAAAATCGGTTGTATTTTTGTTACAAATTGAGATATTAAAAAATTAAGTAGTTAAAGTAAGGTCTTAAACTACAACTTTTGTTAGAAACTTTCTTTAATATTTATTTTATTTAAAGAAGTTTAAATTTAAACAATTTGTAGAAATTGTAAAAATTTAGAAGAACAGTTGATATCACTTGGGGAAAGTTTTTTTAATCTAATAGAATACATATTTAACTATCTAATTTCAGAATTTCATTTTGTTCGACCTAAATGTGTAGATTTATTGGGCTAATATACAAAATTCAAAAGTAAACATATCGTATATTCAAAATCTGTTTACAAAAAAACATTTTTAATAAATAAGTAATATAAACAATATTTATTACGTAATACAAATACACAAATTTAGTATTGTAACATAACATATAAACACCACATAACCTACAAAATTAAATATTAAATTATGATCGTAATTCAGATTCCTCTTCAATCAAATCAATCCTGTAAGTAAAATGTATTCATATTATAATTATAAAGTCAACCAAAACTATGTAAATATTGAAATGAATAAGAGTCGAGTCCTTGGTACAGCTGATATGTTTTTATCATATTCAAAACTGTATTTAGTATGAACATAACAAACCTATTACAATAAGTACGGTAATAGCAATTACAAAATATTCACAATCACGACCAATAAAGTGTTTTTCTGTCGTCAAGGTTTTTTGTTACTGTAAACAAATGCGTTACTTCCTATCCTAAAAACATGGAAATGAAACGGCCCAGTACTCAACACACCAAAGAAAAATACAGGTTTGCGAAAAGAGATAAAAAACGCCTACGATACAAAATTTGACTAATTGCCTATTACATAAAGATTGAAAACAAAAACATACTTACTTATTACCGTTTGTCCTGCTCCTGCACTTTTACTTGTTTATTTGTTTGTCCTGGCCCTGTACTTTTACTCAATCTAATTAGATTTTCACACAAACAAAAACTTCTATTGTATACATACTGACAGATGGTAAGATACAAAATGGTTAAAACACAAACACAACTTAATGCTTGGTGCATTCATGTCCTTTATTTATGGATCTGAGAGGATTTCCGAAACAAAAGATTTTCTACAAAGTACGAGTAACACTAGCATAAATGGTTTTTATTATTATACCTGCTTTGGTGAAATACCAAATAGTAATATACTTAATTAATATTTACCAAATATTTTTATATATATTTTCACAAATGATTAGATATATATTTACTAAATATTTCATCAACATATTTGTTTTCCATATTCTAATAAAAATATAATATTTCTTAAATGCTGTGTAATATTTATTTTTAAATAATCATACATAATTATATTACAATTTGTGTAAATACTATAAATACCTATTGGTATACCATGTATTTCTTAAACATGATCTGCGCGTAGAAATATTTAACACAGATTTCCAACAGACAAATATTAGAATTATATTCATTTAATGATATTGAAATATTTGGTGCTGCTTGGGTGTTTTGTAATCATAATTTATGTAGACGTTGCTTCGTTTTAAGTTATGTTTAGGTTTGTGTTGTCTATTGAAAACATCTTCAAAGTCATTTACAGAAATATTATAAAATGTGCATAGATCGACAATGTAATAACTTTGTAATATAATATCTTACATAAAACAAAACGAATTTCATGAATTAACTATAACTAAAAGAATACATTAATATTGACTGCTTTAACAAAACAATCATAAAATAATTCCAACCCCTTTAAAAAAATCTTTTTCTTCAAACCACTTCTCAACTGCACATCAGGGTGCGTTCCAAAAGTAATGCAATTGAATTTCCCGCGCAGCTCCTATTGGACGAAGTGGGATCGGACTACTTGGAGTAGGTGGTGGGGATCCTTAGCTTTGCCGCGAAACCGGTCTCAGTGCTCTCCAAACTGTGGAAGTGGCAGGACGTCAGTTATCGTGAACATCTGCGCGCCGACCGTGTCACGGAAAAATGGAATCGACAATCGAGCAACGTTACGCGATTAAGTTTTGTGCTAAACTGAATAAATCTCTTGAGGAAACTTCGAAATTGATTCGTGAGGCGTACGGGAACTCTGCTCGGTCCTACTCACAAGTTTCTAGGTGGTTAAAGGCCTTTAAGAAGAGCCGGGAAGAGGTTCACAACGAACAACGCTCTGGGCGGCCGTCAACTAGCAAAACCGACAACAATGTGGCTCGTGTTCGACAATTGTTGGACTCTGACCGTCGATTGAGTATCAAGATGGTTGCCAATGAAATAAACTTGTCATCTACTGTTGTGTTTCGCATTGTTACTGAAGATTTAGAGATGTGGAAAGTGTGCGCCAAGCTCGTGCCCAAGGTGTTGTCAAACGACCAAAAGACCAACCGAGTGGAAATTTCAAGTGAACTTTTGCAACGTGTTGAAATTGAAGCTGATTATTTGGACAACGTCATCACTGAGCCAAAGCTTTGAGTGGCACACCGATCAGTCCCTCAAGCCCAAAAAGGCAAGAATGAGCAAATCAAAAGTGAAAACAATGCTCATTGTCTTTTTCGACAGCAAAGGAGTGGTCCATAAGGAGTTTCTTCCACAAGGACAGACAGTTAACGCTGTCTACTACGTGGATCTACTAGAAAGACTCCGAAAAAGGGTCGTCAGGACGCGAAAAGACATCTCCGCTACTTGGCAACTCCATCACGACAACGCGCCTTGCCACAACGCGCTACGAGTCCGCGAGTTTCTGGCCAAACACAAGGTGCCAACGCTGCCCCACCCCTCCTATAGTCCTGACGTCGCCCCAGCAAACTTTTTTTTGTTTCCTCAAATTAAGGCAGCCCTGAAAGAAACCCGTTTTTTGTCCATAGAAGAGATCCAATCAACCGTGACGAAGGCCTTGCAAGAGGTCTCCGAAAACGCTTTCCAGGGTGCGTACCGATCATGGCAGTGTCGCTGGAAAAAATGTGTAGAGGCCCAAGGACAGTACTTTGGAGAATTTTAAGAGTTTGTGCAAATCGGTTTAATAAATTGCATTACTTTCGGAACGCACGCTGTATGCTCATTTGTCGAACATTTTTTACCTTACAATTTTTTTTGAATACACTGATCACTCAAAGTTTTTGTCATATCAGCAAGAACTTCTTTACTCGACAAGCTTTCATAAACAAATACTGATCGAAACTCGATTTTTTTCAAAAACCAGATTTCTCTCAGATGTGTCGTTTTGAAAAATTCACAACTTTGTTACTGTTCAAGCTATAGATGACAAACTTACACAATTTATTTGTAAAACATCTTAGTTGTAACCACAGCAACGATGTTTAATTTTCACTACTAGAAGGCGTGCAGGCTAACTAGATATCAAAACCTTCGTATATACAAATTAAAAATATAGATGGACAAATTCGTTAGTTTGTCAAAATAGTTAGCAGATCAATTACTTTTCGACCACGTAAGTCAATAATTTGGTTTTTGGTTTTTTATATGACACTATAGGCCCTAAGAAAAAACCTTCGGTGAACTTTATTTCTGAGACCTACTTTCTTCATACATAAACCAAATCGCCGACTTATGTGCGCACATTTTGGTCAAAAAGTAATGGATCTGCCCAACTAACTTGACAAATTTTCAAACTAGTAAACAGACTAGATCTGGTGGTGTGTTGGTATATAAAGAGGAAAATTAGATTCATTAGTATTGTCATTGTTCATTGGTTACTTGTGTTTCTTTGAGAGCGAAGTACCAATTGATTAACTGTTTGTACGTAATAGTACTAGCGATGCTTGCCGTTTTGTGGTGTTCGTGGCTTTGAGATCAAGTACCAATTAATGTTTAAAGGTTGGAAGGATAAAATATAAAAAGTAGTGAAGATTACTTTGATAGTAATACGAACAAACAAGATAAGAACCTCCAATACAAGTAAAGTTCTTTGACATTAAACATATAGTGTCCTGGAAATAAGTTACTTAACTAGGATCGCATACGTGTATCGTCATTAAAGCGTCTTTTTGGAGCGTTTGACATCAATAGTTCGAAGTTATAGTTAAGAAATGGTTTTGGTACTGCTAATTGGATTGTTTGGATACACACTAAACTAAAATTAAAATAACTGCAAAGCAAAGCACTGATGGCAATTTAGGTCTGAGAAACAGTGTTGAAGGAAGGCGCTTTTCGGTGTTAAGACAAGACACCCTAACGTTGCCGATCCCTGTTATCTTGCTTGACAGCATTGTAATTGGCACCTTCTAACATCATAGGATTATTTTCGCATATCACTTCCTTGAGTACAAGTAAGGGTCGAGAGGTTAATCCTTCCAATTACAACAGCATAAGGCAGTAACAGTTTCAGAAAACAACCCACAATTTCTGGACCAAGCAAAGTAATCCCAAATAATACGGACGGACAAAGAAACTATATAATTACAGAAACACAATACAGTGACTACTCGCCACGTTGTTAAATATAGGTCAGTAAGCTTACCTGCAAACCTATATCCTAATCAACAATTCGGTTTATTTCTCATTACATATCCGGTGTAATTTACGTTTCACAACATGCGAATGGTTATAATAATTTTGGATTAATCTATTACTTGTATTTAGAATTTATTTTCGCAGTTTCTATTTTTACAAAACAGGACTGTCCTCGTTGTCAGTCAAACACAAAAGAGAAAGAACGTGAAAACGAGCGCAATTGAATCTAGACGTTGACCTTGTCCTATTAAACTTGCGGTGAAATTAGACAAGACCGTAATCAACGGAGTAACACGTATGCAAGAAAAGTAAAAGCTAGTAAACGTAAATTTTTATAGTAACAATTTCTTCCCTTCCGGAAAATCCAGACATGAGTACAGCACTTAAATCAAAATCTGACGCATCATTCTGAATTACAAATTCGCGTTAAATCTGGTCAAGCTAATATGGGTGTAGAAATCAATCGTTTTCTCGAAGCAATAAAAACGTACTGACATTCGACGGTCCAATTAAACCTTTTTACAAGTAAACTAAGAAGGTGGAGTAAAATTTAGTATAAAGCGACGATATTAACTTGCCATACTTAGAAATCGTTTAACTTTTGTAACCGTAGTAGAAACATTAATATTAAAAACCGAACTTTATTTCAATCGACCCATAATCCGTTTTTACTAACTTCATTTGTTTTTATTTAACGTAAGACCAGCAGTAAACAATCTATCAAGAAATTTACGTAATAATAACTAGTAGCGATAATTATGTCATCCAGATAAGCAAAAAAGTAGGATTCTAAATTAACAACTATAACTCGATATATTAACCTTCGAATTGTGGCAGGAGAATTTTGTAACCCAAATGGCATACGAGTAAACTGGAAACAATTCTCGTTGACGAATAGTGTAAGCAGTTATCGGCTTAGATTTGATAGTAAAGAGAATCTTCCAGTATAAAGAACGAATATCCAAAGGAGATAAATAACAAACATCATGTACGGTAACAGATACGTGTTTGTGAGAGTTACTTTTCTCAAAAAACGGGATAAAACCAAAAAACTGCACCAAAAAACTATACTCGTACACGTGTTTCAATAGCTAAGCTATCATCATCAGCTTACCGAACTTCTTTCAGTTTTCTAAAATGTTTACATTTTTGTTATTTTTCCGCACCAACACAATCGGACCAGACCAAAGAGAATTAGATAGTTTGACAATTTTTTATAAAAGAGCAGACAGAAGATAATAATTTTGATTTATAGGATCTGTAAAAGTTCGAATATGATCTTCTACCAGAGTGGTACTTCCTAATCATGCATGTTGTTCTTCGTATACTTCTCCTACAAGAAACTCTAGCAAAAATTGTTTGTGATTAAGTTCTAAGATTGAACATAACAATATAAAAAATGAATCCGATTGTGAATTAGATAAAAGAAATCACTGTCCCTTTTGAAATTCTGATACAATGTTCAAAGCTTTATGGCATGAGGTTTTTCCCTTTTAAGAGTTGCATCCAGATGTTTATTCTAAATATAACCCAAAAGCTCTGGTTATTTTGATTTAATCAAAAGCTTAATCTTAAATCATCATACGCCACAACGACTAAAATTAAAAAATATTCGATACTTAGATTACATCTAGAGGCATAAGGACTCACCAGATTGAAATAGTTATTTAAGTAACATGTGCGGAATCAGATTCTTTCGGGAATGAGTGCCCGTTTTCACGATTTCCCGAATACTGTTTACGCACAAGTTGCGTATTCTAATTTTTGCACAATTTTTTCCTATAATTGCATTTTCAAATCTCTATTATTGTGATATGTAAATCACAAAATTTAATTAGTAAGCGGTGGCTATGCGCATGCGCATAATGTATACGTTTGTTATCTAACGTTTTGGTGCCTTTGCATATAAATGTTAATCATAACTTTGCTATACCACTTATGTGTACTATGGGTTGTCGCTATTCCAGTATTATTTAATAAAATTAAGTTTTTTGTTTCAATGTTTACATTACATTTTTTAGTTTTTTTTAAATCTTGTTATTATAAGTTATTTAAAAACGTTTCAAACACAGAATATCATCTTAAACACGTCTTAGACGGAGCGCATTTTTTTTTCACGCCAGAAAACCGTACAATCAATTCTTAGATGTTGTAGTTTTGATAATGGTGATGATTGTGAAATTTTCTAAATTTTATGAATCGCTTAGATAGACATGATGGTTTTTTGCTTGAATGATCAAGAATAAAAGCACCTCCAAAGGTAATCAGCTTCTAAACAATACCAGATTCTATAGAAAGGTGAAAGTGATTAAACAAATAATAACAAACGGGAAAACACCAAAAAACTTTACTCAATGATGATAGCTTAGCTATTGAAACAAGTGTCCGAGTAAAGTTTGTTAAAATAGACGCTGCAGTTTAATGTTCCATTCCTTTGATAAACAAATAATATTGGAAAAATATTTATTAATATTTTATATGTATTTATAAGATTTAAACTACTGTAGTTCTAACATTTAAATAAACTATGTAACAGTACAAAATAAATCACTTTATTGTAAATAATTTCATCGAATTTTCATATTTAAAAAAATCAAAAGATGATCGATAACAATGAAATTGAAAATACATTACGAAATGATTTATATTATATTTGACAACAACAAAAGTGTAATAAGTATCTAATTAATTGACTCAAAGGCCCGTATTAACATTCAATTCGCTACCATTTCATTTAAATTACATTTTACCTCGTCCTTTAGTGCAAGTGACGCCGTTCTCATGCAGTGTACTACGTTCTCTTCTAATGTCATTCTACAATTTGGGTGAATTTACTTTTGGAAAATAGATAATTACATCGTTTGTTTACAATTTCATTGACAAAATATATATAAACACTAATTTGCTTTTAAGTTTTGCTTTATTAAAATACTTTATTTTCACAATTTTGCTACATGAGTAATCAATTGAATTAACTCTCTATCTCCCGTAAGTGTCTCTTTTAAAAGTAATTAAAAAAAAAGTTAATATTACCCCTTTCAAATTGTGCCAAATGCACGCATACTTGCTGAAAGAATTAATTTACAAAGAGCATTTAATTCATTAAAATATCAGTATAATATCCCTGACTTATATTACTTTTAATTGTTTCAGTTTTGGCTTTTGCCAAAGAGATAAATAAATTAAAATCAAAGAGAGAACGCGTGACATAAAGTTTTAACTATTTTGTTCAATGGAATTGTTGTTTTAGTTGAAACTCACGTGAATTTGTAATGTGTTTTAATTGTATCGGCGAGAAGTTATAGAAATTCAGTTACTTGTCATTGTCACTACAGTTTTTGTAACTATAAGTTATAAAAAAATATATAATTTGGAAAAGATTGAATCTGTTTGAAATAACTTTTCACTAAGCCATGTTTTTACCCATTTTATACAGATCGAATAGCAGATAAATTTATGATAAATTACGAACTGGATGTGGGAGATAAAAACTTTGAAAACATCAGGGTATTGAATGTAAAGAAACGTCGCAACTTTAAAGTTTAAACACTACAGAACTTTAAGAAATATCAATCTCCATACATATGATATTTTTCTTGTACATTAGTATTCAAGGTTGATTATTGATTAAGATTATATCAAAAAAAAATAATAGTAATAACCATTAAACGAATTTAATTCTGGTGGTTAATGCGCACTTCTATCATTGTAAGAAAATTGTTTTAGTTATGTTATATAAAACGTTTACATATTTTACACAACTTATCTTGATATTTATGGAAATGGTTATTAAGATTTTATGTTACCGTAGCAAAGTTGGTAGAATAATAGCGCATCTGTTGCACGATTGAATTAATTAAATTTGTAGTAATTTCTGAACAAAAATTGTAAAATATAAATTAAATGTTACTTACTGAAAAGTAGCATAATTCATTTAGTGTATAAAAATAATTAAATAACTAAATTCAATTGCCTGCTCAGTCCAGTTTTTTATTAAACATGAAATTTAAAATTAGATCAGTATATGCTCGTATTTATTAACTTTTGGTGAATGTCGAAAAAATGTAATTACAAATTATTGCATGTCGTTTGGTTCACAAAGATTGAAATTAATTTGTGCTGCAATTACATTAAACTGTACAACTTGATATAATTTTAAAACAAATAATCAAATAAAAGCTGTTGTAAATATTATTTCATTTAACTTTTTGTTTGAAATATTTTAGTTTCTATAGGACTGTTATCTTAAAAATACTTGTTGCATTTTAATGAAATTTTACATTTACTAGTTTTTTTTTTATAATAATGGAATGCAGTGTATTTGCTGTGAAGCGTACAATTTAGCCAAAAAGGGCATTTTAGAATATTTTTAGAAATATGTTTCATTTATTGTAACAACAAGTTATTGTATGTTATTGTGTTTGTTTTTGCCATTAAAACCCATAATGAACTTTCACATGGTTTTGTAAAGCAAGAAAGAAGCAACTCTTTTTTTATTAATTGTTTCTTTGTACACCTATGTTAGCCATGTTTCTGTTTGTGTAAATAATAGCTATTTATGTAACAAGTCCATAATCTACGTTATGGACGAGTTGCGTACAAGATTTTATGGTCTGATTTTACTCAAACAAATATAAACTGCATTCACGTTTGACATTGACAGCCGTCCATAAAGTAACAAAAAAAGATTAGTCCATAAAGTGGTACATTGTGACAGAAAAACTGTATCATAAACAGCATAAATTTCGCCGGCTGATTATAAATCCAGTTTTTTAATTTTTAATCAGTTTAGCACATTTTGAAACGCAAATAAAACATGTATGAATAATAGTCTTAATAAACGTTAGAATTAAAGACGAACAAGATGACTTAGATTTTATAAATGCGAAACGGCTTACAACTAATAATAAAATAGTTTTAAATTTGCAGTTGACTATTTTAATTTATATTTAAATGTTATTTTGCAATTTACTATGCTTATTGAGATCGCAACATACCATGCGTCAAGTTTATGCTAGAGATATGAGATCATTTGGTTATATGATGACATTACGTTATTTACATTCTAAATTAAATCAGTAAACTGCACTTAAAGTACTAAAACGACAACAAAGGATATATTCTCATCATTTAGAGATAAAAAGTGACTAGTACGGATTACCTAATGTTGCTTCCAAATTGGTTTAACTTTGTATCTCATAAGTAAAGTGTAATATGTAGAACATTTTTTAATATGTAAAACAATTAATAGAAAATAATAACAAATAACTATATCATCTATAAAAAACGTCATTTACAGTGTACACAAATAATAAGCAAAATAACGGGTAGTTATATGGAACTAGGCATTAGAACTTGAATAATTACATTGTTTGACAAAGAGTTTTGATTGAAAGAAAAATTTTATTGTTTTGAAATTATGTAGTATTTTCCAAAACGTTCAGTTATACCAGAGTGAAATCGATGTTTATTATTTTAAATGGAAACTTTGAGGCCTTAGTATTACAATTTTCATAAACCTAATTCCGAGTATAGATAAAAGCAAAAACAATCTGGTCACCCCTGAATTTTTTGGATATATTTTTAATTGATATACGAGGATATATTGAAAATTCTTAGCCTACTATAGAACCAAACAAAATTTCAATGTCAAAATATTTTATTACTCAACATATTCTCCTCTTAATTGGATACATTTATTACAGCGAACCTGCAACGTCTCTAGACCTTTCAAAAAATGTTTCTTCTTGCTCTGCAAACCAGACCTCCACAGCTTCTATTACCTCCTTGTTGGAAGAAAATGTACGACCTTTTAAACTTTTTTTCAGTTGAGGAAAGAGGTGATAGTCGGACGGAGCCAAATCGGGTGAATAAGGGGGTGTTCTAGTAATTCAAACCCTAAATCACGAATTTTTGCATGGCAACATGAGATTTGTGTGCAGGGGCGTTGTCCTGCAAAACAAAACACCTTTGGATAGCTTTCCGCGTCTTTTCTCTTTAATATTTTCCCGTAGAGTGGTCAGTAATGTCGAATAGTAATCTCCAGTTATTGTTCTACCCTTATCCAAAAATCAATCATGATTACTCCATGGCAATCCCAAAAACTGAAGCAAGAACTTTTCCAGCAGATTTTTGGACACGAAACTTCTTAGGTCTTGGAGAACCAGAGTGTCGCCATTCCATCGATTGTTGCTTTGTTTCTGGATCGTAGAAATGTACCCAAGTCTCATCCATAGTAACAATTCGGTTTAAGAAGTCTACATCGTTTTCAAATCGAGCACAGATCGAACGCGATGCTTCTACCCTTGCACGCTTTTGGTCAACATTCAAACATTTGGGGATCCATTTTGCAGCAATTTTTCTCATGTCCAAATTGACGTGAACCATATGATGAACGCGTTCGTATGAAATATTCAGTGCTTCAGATATCCGTTTTAGCCCAATTCGACGGTCTGATAAAATCATGTCATGAACTGCATCGATATTTTCGGGGACTGACACAGAAACTGGCCTTCGATCGGTCATCATCTTCAATGGAAAATTTACCTCTTTTGAAGCTTGCATTCCAATTTTTGACGGTCGCATACGAAGGACATTGATCACCAAGGGTATTAAGCATATCTTCGTAAATCTGCTTACCTCTTAACCCTTTTAAATACAGGTACTTGATGATGGCTCGATACTCCAATTTTCGATTTTCACAATTTCGGTGGACATCTTTTTCATTTAATTTATTGCGTGACTCTGGTTTACTTTTTGACGTCAAACTTTACACTGACACTTCTAATAAGTTATTGTTCGTTGCTATGGTAACGCAATATTTTGTTTATGCAAGGAACTGGTCTAGGCTAACTAGATATCAATACATCCTCGTATATATGCTAATAGTAATTGTAACGGTCACTGTGAGTTAGGCAACACACAATGCACGGAGTCGAGGTGTAAACGCGACATTTCTCCGTGTTCGCTCCTTAACGAAAATTTTGGGGATTTAATTCCCAGAATTCAACTTCCGCGTTGTCCTAATTGGCCAATACATTTTCGGTTTCTTCAATTTCCGCCTTGTAACAACCACCATCGTGTTACGTGAAATTCAAATTTGCCTTCATCTGAGTGCTTAATCGTAATTCCGTCAAATTTTCTAGTGGTATGTATAGGACCCTGCAAACTTTCAATGTATAGCGGTATATTTTAGCTGGAAAGGATTGATTACTCGATTTTCCGAAGTTTATCTTAGGACGGATGCGTGTACTAATTTCTTCTAATGGTCGCTCGATTGCATTCAGGTACGACAAATATTCTTCATGGCTTCCTCAACGTTACACCGTGCATAATTTTCAGATAAGGCGAGTACTCCGGGATTAAAATTACTCGGCTTTAAAGGTTCTTTGGCCTAAACAAACCAATTACCTGGCTGATTAAATTCATCGTGGGATCTCTTCTACCTGTTATTGTCTTGTCGCTGCGTGTGTCGCATACTTGGGGTTCGCTGTTAAGATTGCTGAAGTACGGGACATCCTACCGAAATTGAGGTCGCCGCAGCTGGCACCGACACCACATATCTGTATCTCCTCCTGTGTCAACATCGTAAACCTCTATCTACAACATAAGGTCAGATCTTTCTAGTTATACTTCTACGCTGAAAACAAACCATCTCCGGGACGTCACACTGCTACCGAAAACGTCTCAAGCGTAACACCTAAATAAGTACAACTTGTCTTGGCACCTTAAGTGCAGTTAAATCTTTGGAACTCAGAAACGTATTTGTTCACGTATTTATAATTTTTTTCTGTTAATTCACTACAATATAATTAATTAACTTGTTGTGGCGCATATACTTGCCCAATCTGTAAACGATGTGTACCGTAAAGGCGCGAACTTGCTTCATTTACCCACCATTGCTTGGGGATTTTTAGAGTAAAGTGTAATACCACGGAAGAGCGCTCTTTTGGGGAAACACCTAAATCTCCGATACTTTTTTTTACGCTAAATATTGCAACTGCGAACACTAAATACACCTTCGTATTGTACGGGTGGGGTCACGTCGCCATCTTGTCTAGATTAAATAACGCCAGTGGCGTACCACATAAATTAATAACTTGCTATTAATTATATATTGTTTCCTTCTTTGTGTACGATATATATATATAGGTACGAACGACGCTTCGTAGAATTAACTTACGTTGTAAGGGGATATATTTAAATTGTGCCCTGTTCCTTTTTTATGGTGTGTTATTAAATATAACGTTTTGTAGGTTACTTGTGTCTCTCTCTCTTTATTGTATTTATTGCTCCTTTAATTTGTTACGGTTGATTGTTGCGTCTGTTTCTTTAGTTCGGAAGCAGGTTTGTATCCACGCATTAGGACTATGGCGCCCTCGGTTAATTCAAGACAGTTCTGAAGAAGCGGTGGATCCTTTTTCTCACCCGCCTACTCTTCGGCTGCCGGCAAAACTTACTTTTCTTCAATTAACTTCGTAGCAAAGTGGCATCCCAACTTCGGGGCTCGATTTTCTTCTCGTTTCTTTCTTTTTGTGAAATCGGATTATCAGTCAAAGGTTGCTCAGTATTTTTCTTTACTTGTCGTTCGATTCTCTTTGAAATTTTATTTTCTCTCTCTCTCTAGTACTTGATGCTATTGCTTGCTTTCCTTATACTATCAGTTTGATTATTAATAGGACATTTACTAAAATTGTTTATTATTCTAGGGTTAGGCTATTTTAATACTGTTTCTCTCTTACTTGTTGTTGTGGGTTCGAGTTTATTCTTTTTTTGTATTGGAAGCTAGGAGATTTTATTTAAAAATGCCGAAAGTGTGGAAATTCGAGGTCAATCGCCTTAAGCCGCAACACGAACTGCGACCACGAGTTAGCTTCTAGGGACTTAGTACGACGTTTCGAACGGAGGGTCTTCGGAAACTGGTCCGTAGTGCTCTTCAGCTGGAAGCGGAAAAATCTTTATCGAAATTAAATACAGCATCAGTATGAAACCGATCTTAACTGCGGTAAATGTCTCTTTAGGGAGCTTCGTACGTTCATTTGATAATTTCACTGGTGACAGCACAACTTCGGAATTTCTTCGTTTTCTCTCTTTGGACTCATACTATTCGCAGGTTAAACTGATGGTTTGCCACCTCGACAGAACAAACTGTAATACAGGAATTCTCTTCTACTTTCTCTTTTCGATCTTCATAACATTATTGATTCTATGATCAAGAAGCATCGGCATACTACTT
>JALBCR010003635.1:0-36691 GCA_030710515.1 Abscondita cerata | reverse complement strand
ACTGGTTACTAGGATACATTGAGTTATTAGGTAGATATCGACTATGGAACATCGCTACCCAGGTAACCTGTTCCCAAACAGCATTATAATTAATTTATATCCGAAAATAATTTTAGGTTATTAACTTGTCTTGATTTACCAAGTGTAATGCAACTAAATCAACAATCCACTAGAATTAACACAAATTGTGGAAATTGCAGTAAACCGCTGCAACGAGCCGGATGGTTGTGCGATCGTTGTCATGCTTCAGAATATGCTTTGTGCAGTATATGCCATCAAGTAGTGAAAGGTTTATACGCTTGGTGCCAGGATGCTCACATGGTGGCCATTTGGCGCACATGCAGAAATGGATGAGCCAACATAAGACTTGCCCTACAGGGTGTGGGCATTTGTGTGAATATACTTGACATTATTTAATTGAAATATTCTTCGTTTCTATTAATTTATTATAAAATTAAAAAAAGAAAGTGTTTTTTAAAAATTAGTAAGTTATGTTGCTTAACGTTTTTGCCATATGAAACAGTTCCTGTCTTTAGATTTGATTCTTTACGCAGGCTCTGTAATACCGCACCTAATTTTCATAACGTTTTCCTTGCACTACCTCCGTAGTGCAGCTTCTATGTTCTATAATATTATCCTCGCACGAAAGAATCTGAGTGCAAAGTCTGTAGCGCGAATTCTATTGGCTAAAATTTTCATTCATAACGTCTCCGACATTAGTAGGAGCCCTTGTTCTATGTTGAAATAACCTAAAACCTTCATTGCTAAAAACTGACCGTTCCATTTACAGTAATATACTACTGAACGCCGATACGAACGGCACCGTCATCGCATTCTATTCTTCGACCGCGCCATATCCTTCTGGGTGCAGCGTCATCTTTAACTCAGTCGAGCCGGACCACAACTATCAGTGTCCGCAAAAGGCTTCGACGAGCATCTCGAGCAAACAATCGCAGTATACCGACTCAAAGAAGTTTTGACTTGAACCAATAAATTTTTTTGTTTGACATACTACAGCAGACCAATATCGGCTAGAATTTTGGGGACTGTTGGTGGACGAGCCTCGAAGTCGCACGAATATCTTGGAATTGAATTCCCACATTATACTGTTAAATGACAGGTATATGTTTTTTTTCAGAAATAATTTTGTTTCGTTCATTAACTTGAATACTTTACTACTGATACTTTTAAGCTGATCATTGGTTATCTGCTAGAATTATCATTTCTATAATGTGGTTTTAATTGGTTTTTTTTTGAAGAAGGAATAAATTGATAAATTTATTTATTTATTTATTCTGCCATTATTAACGTCAAAACGTACGTCAATTTTCTTTGAGTTTTTTTTCGTGTGTGTTTTTTAGGGGTTTTTGGTGCAAATATAAAATATGGAAGGTGATCAGTACCTTACAATACTCCATGGTCAACAAGAAAAAATGTTGTTCCTGAGAATCACCACTTTGGTTTCCGGACCTGGTCATCAAGACCCTCCTGGATAATTAGGAAAAAATGTACAACACAATTTCACAAAACACAATCACATTACACACTTAATTAATTAATTGATAAATAACATCCATAGATAAAAAGCTATCTTTCATTTGTCATTCATATTCTTTAACAGATTTCCCAGGTTAAAACTGTCGACTACTCAGAACGCTACTTAATAAATTGTCTTGTATTGTATGTACCATACTTAAATATTACTTTCAATCGATATATTTTGTCTTTCTTCTGGTTTTTTAATTTTTGTTATATTCGCCAGGCAGTTAATAACTCCTGGACCCTTTCTTAAAGTGGAAAATTTTTGGTAAACAAAAAAAATACAACCAGTTCTGGAGTTATGGTGACGTTTCGCACTCTGTGTTACGGCTACTTCATCGGGCCACTGCTAAATCAGATTGCTATTTTTGTTACATAATTTGGTATCTTTTTTTTTTAAAGAAAAACGTCTTGAGCACAATTTTATCTGGTTGTTTTTGGTAAGTAATTGACTATTTTATTAATAATTATAGTTACAATCATTGTTGTATCTTCTATTCTTCATTTATTTCATAAATTCATATTCCTGAGGTCGAAATAAGCCGATTTAAACAAACTTACCTTATTCCAAATTGCTTTGTTTCCTAGATAGAGGGGTGTAAAGTTTATAAATAAAATCGTTTATTTTTAAATGTATGAACATTTTTCAAAAGAATTACTTCAAAAATTTATGTCTGGAGGTTTTGGGATGCAAATGTATGGGTAAGTGTTTACAAAAAAATAATTTATTACCTACAATTTATTTATTACAATTTAATTTTATTACAATTTTATTTACAAAAATGAACTAGGTAAGATTTTAAGAAAAGATTTTTTGAAAATTCAATGGTGAACAATTTATCTAATAAAAATACTACATAAATTTAATTATCATAAACTTTTAGTAACTTGTTCAAAATGACCTCCGTCAACATAAGTACAGAGAGATTAATACGACGTAAAAGTTCAAATTTACTCTTCTTAGCATTTCCGCGTCATTCTTTAATACGTCATTTCTGCAGAGGTAAACATTTCAGCCATTTTGACAGACAACAGAAATAATTCAAACAATTTAAGTTATTAATAGTACTAGCAACTCTCAAACACTTCACAAATTCCACAAAATATAAACGATTTTATTTTAAACTTTACCACCCTGTATACAAGGAAACAAACAATTTTGGAATAAGGTAGTTGCTTAACTCGACTTATTTCGACCTCAGGAACTATGTATTAATTTTTTGTACAGCCTTTTAGGCACCCTGTATATCGATTTCATATAACTTTATTTCATTTCTTCTTCATATGGCTTTTCTTATTGGCGTTTATACTTCCCATAATAACTATACTCAATTGAATCAATCTTGATTACCATTAACTTCTTATTTATTTGTTTCAACTATATTTGCATTTCTATCTTTCCTTACTACTTAAACTGACCGTTGATCTTTTTTATAACAAATCTTTTCGAAAACTAAATGACCTTTTTCTATTTCAAAACTTCATATTCTTCAAAACAGCTATACCTACCTATACCTAACAGTTTATTTTCAACTAATTAACTAACCTTATTTCAATTTCTCAAAACAACTAATTAGAAGTTGTAATGTAACCCAGGTACTTGCAAAAGCAAGATTTAAATAGCTAATTTATCCGATGATCATGTTGTAACGTAGTAGACACACAAATTAAATAAAACGCAAATGTGGGGATTAATGAATTTATTAGAATGGTAACAAAAATAAATTTGGAATGAATATGTAAGTCGAAGCAAAAAAAACAAAAGGGGGGTCACCTCTCTGCCTAAACGACCCGAGGAAAGAGAGGTTAGAAAACCTCGGGTTAAGTCCGATATAACACAAACAAAAAAGAATCATACCAGTAAGGGTCCATTGGGTTCGAGATCAAATTTTCAATTTGATCGACCGATTGAAAAAATTAGAGGTCCTCGCACACAAGTGTAAAACCAAAAACACAGGGGTGTCGTTAATCAGGAATAATGTAATCCAGCCCATTTTCACTCACAATTCGATTAAAACTGAAGAACGTTATAGTGTCAAACCTGTTGGTTTGCAAGGTGGGTCGACAGTGGCCCTATTTTTCTGGTTCGCACTGCGAATGTTTTAAGAACTTGAAAAGCATCAGAATGAGAAGTACAAATTTCAGCCATTGTAATTATACTTATAAAGATTCAGTTTCACATACACAAAAATCAAATGAGCAAAGATTAAGGGGCAATGGCTGTTGTATCCTCTCTCCGATCTTCATCCCTTAGGTCATAAAATATTAGTAATTCAACAAGGCCGACTCTCACATCTGGATTCTCATTATTCTCAACTCAAACAAAACACTCCAAAAGATAACAAAAAAAGGAGTGATTAACGTTTACATTCGTGTACGATCTTATTTTGCAATTATTGCAAGTTATTTACACCGCTACCCGTGATCCTTACTTACACAAAGACAAAAAACAGCTATCCTAAACACGTGGTCAAACAATGCATACATGCATCATAATCTGTACATGATTTATTACACAAAAACAGGAAGCAAAGAAAAAAACTTATTGCTAATCTTACATTACTAAGCGATCACCCCACAATTTAATACCTTTGTTTAATAATGGTTTAATACAGACCTAGAATTCGTCACAAAAAACGTTGTTAGCGTCACTAAAAACGGGCACAAGATGCCGCGTTCCACGATCAACCCCTAACCATCCCTTCCCATTCTAGTGCTTCCCTCTAAACCGTGCGCGCGAAATACAAACTAATAACATATACAGAATGGTGCAAAAGTAAAATACATAAAACAAAAGAAACTACCGCGTGAAATTTAAATTCAAATCGAGCCATTTCAAAGTCTATTTGAAATATATTCTAACTTAATTTTCAGAGCTTTTAAACTTCTTTAAACACATACTTTTTACCACCTCCTTCTTTCTCCTTTTAATTTTTCCATTTTTTCATTTTTACCAACCTAACTTTACTCAGTACTTCATATTTTCCTTTTATTCTTCTTTTCAGTTCTTGTTTCATGTTGTTCCATTCTCATTCTTTTTTTTCATTCATTTTATTTTGCGCTCTACATTTCATTTCTAATTTCCTTTCTTTTCGCTTTCTTTAGTATTATCTTCTATATTTAACATGATATCTTCTATATCTTTATTGTTCATGGTACTTTCTTCCGCTATTCTCCATGTTATTTCGTCCTTGATTTCCATTTGCAAACTTCGTTATCCATTCTACTTCTTTTTCCTTTTCTATATTCGTTAGTTTTCGATTTTAAAATCGTTTTATTTCCATCTTTGGTGTATTCTTCTTAATTTCAGTTTTATTTTCATCTTCCTTTTCATATTTAAACTCATTTTCTATATTCATTTGTAATGCCGTTTCCATTTATTCTTTATCTTCATTTTTAAATTCTGCTTTTACATTCATTTGTATTTCCATTTCAATTTTATTTTTATATTCATATTCAATTTCTTCTTGCATTTGATCCTTTTCTATTCTTCAATTTTATTTTTGCACTCAGTGCATGTAAAACTACCAGATAAGTACGTCAATACGCCTACCAAAACAACAGAATTACGTACTAGTGTTTCAAAAATGTAGCAAAAACATTGGGTTAATAGAGCATTTTGCTACAAAAATATTTGCATAAGCACACAATGTCAGTTACGAGAAATCACTTTACATCCCTACTAAAGCAAAAACTCCTTCAGATCTGTAATAATTGAAAATTCGAAATGACGAACTACAGCTTGTATATTATTTGTCACTTTTATGTAGGTAGAAATACTAGCGTGCGTTGTACACACAAGTTGTTAATGTACTTACATTGTTCGTTATTTAGAATGCAACTTACGCACTTTGTGACACTTTTGTAAATGCCGAAAAACAATTCAAATCTTCAAATAAAAATTTGACAATTAAATAGGTTAACTTAGACTGGATGAAAAATGTATGCATTATGTGCATTTGCGTTGTAGTCACAGGTCACTAATTAATTTTTGTGGTTTGAATGTTATAAAATCAGAAATTTGAAAGTGCGAATTTAGAAAAATATCGTGCAAAAAATAGCATACGCAACTTGTCACGTAAATAACTATTTCAGTTCCCCTTTCATTTTCAACTTCATCTTCTATTTCCATCGTTGTCATTTCTTTGTCCAATTTATTATTCATCTTTTCTTCTTCCACATCTCTCCACTTCATTTTCATAACATTTGTTCTTCAATTTCATTTTATCTATTCTTCATATTATCATTGATTTCTTCTAATTTTTGTTCACTTTCTTGATAAGTTTTTCTATATCCCCTTCTTTGTCCTCTTTCTCGTTCTTCCTTTGGTTCTTATTTCATAAGATGTGGAGTAAAAATATTGTATTCAAATTGCCATAAGAAAATTTTGGGAAAAGTTTTATGTTTCATTCCTGTATAAATAAGGACATTTTCTTGGTTTTTGTGATATAACGTGTGCTAATTTAAAAGGTTGTAATAATTTTTGCTAAGGTAAGGCACCATGGTTAATTAGTAGTTTTTTTAAGTATCTATGTTGAAGTTATGCTTTTGTTTATACACATATTTACCTCATTATTTATTACTTACTTTATGTCTTGTAGATTTTCTATAATGGTTATGTGCTTTGCACCGTCCTGTAATCATTACAATGAACAAAAGATCTGCAAGTTTTTTACATTCCCTGCAGATCCAAAAGAAAAAAAAGGTGGATTTCTCTTGTGAGGTAAATAGAAACAAAGTTTTTGGGAATTTATTTAGTATTGTGAATTCTCAACAGGGATATCATAATTACCCAAACCTATTTGAGTATATTCTTGAAGTACACCCATTGCTTGAAAGGGCCAGTGGCAGCTCGTGGTCAATTATACTGGGAGGTTAAAAATTAATTTAAAAAAATAGGCATCCTTAAAAAAATATAAATAACTCAAATGCACCGCAAAATTTTATACAATCTACAATTTTGTTCAAAATATTGTAGGACTATCTGAATTTTATCGAAACGTAATTCTACCAAAACTTTTATTACAAACTATAACTACACAAAACTTACAAAATGGCTTCAAAACATGAAAACTTCTTAATAATGCTTAATAAAACGTAAATGGAATAAGAAGAGCGGGAAGCTCTACCAGGGCGCTTATATTAGTGGCTTTTGTCAGGATTGCCAACCTATTATATACACGGTATGTTGTAATATTTACAATTGTACCGGGTAGTCAATCTCATTTGACTATAATATAGCGATTTTTGAAACATTTTCATTAAAATCTCTAAGGGATTTTCTATAAGCATTGTCTAGCTGTGTAAGAATATCAACATTTCCTACGGTTGCAAAATTTACCGAGTATTTCATGTGTTCTGCAGACGAAGCATGTTTTTTTATTTTTCTTTTAAATGTTTTAAATTGCTTACACCGGATTTGCACCATAGCGAGTCTGGGGTTTAGAAAATAATAAACAAACAAAACAGTAAAATACGTTTGATACTTCACAACCACATATCCAGTCAGCTAAATCGTACCTTACCTTGCGAAAGTTTCGATGAACATCTTTATTTTTGTCTTTGCTAGTTTGTCGTAAACTTAGTTCTGGCAAAGGACGACCATTTGCCTTGAACTCAACTAATTTTTGTAAAATTTAGTTTGTTAGCACTTTTTAGTTGTTTAATTTTCTGCACTACCGACATTTTCTATAATAGCGCATGCACACGCGAACCAAAAATAGTATTTTTACAAAACAACACAACAGTAAAAATATCAATATAAATTCTTAAATTGATTTAAAACACACAAAAATCGAATCAAAAATCGAGCGTAGTTGTACACCCTATTTGAAGTTAACGTAAACTGAGGGTTCCAGCTCATGACCCAAAGTCGATTATTGCTTCGGACGTTCGCGTTTATTCGGGCGCTGCACGTTTTCGAGTTTTTACGGGTAGATCTAATTCAATGAGGACAATTCGCACCGCCAGCCCAAGGTTGAAGAGGATGAATTACGAACGACGGCCGATAAATTTTAAGTTATTATACTTGCGACTTTTGCGAGTAAATTACCTATTTTAATAAAACACGTAATGATTAATATTTTTTTATATATTGTCAATATTTTTGGGAGGTCATTGACCAAATGACCATATCGACAAGCCGCCACTGCTGAAACCTACTAAGACTTAGTGCTTATAAAATACATTCTTTGAATCTTGAACGATATTTGCAAGTACATTTTATCATGCAATTTTATTGTTATTATCAAAAATAATTAATAGAGGGTTTCAGTACATGTTTTGATGACAATTTATTGAATCTACAACAGCAAAACCTGTAAAACTAAAATAGGTGAATTGAACGGAACAACATAACCTTTAAATTCTTAAAGCTGTTTTTAATAGCAGCTTACCTCAACAAAATTACCTGACTGAACCTTTAAATATTCAGTTTTTCAGAATAATAATCAGTCGTGTTATACACACATACATAAAAACTTAGTTCAATACTAAAATTCCTCTTTGGCAATTTACATGTAAAGTAATTATGTTTGGATAGGTAGTCAATTATTGTGACGTCAGCACTTAGGTATCCATATACACGAAGCAGTTTATTTGGACGCGGCTATTTTGACGGCGTCGCTTCGACGCGAAATCATCTCAACACGAGTCGATCACAACTCAAGTTTATTACGTATACCTAATAAAAAGAAAGCGGTTTAAGACTTATGTATAAGGAAAAAATCGCATAAGTAGTCAGTATCGAAATGACGCAAGATTTGAATTATCTTGTCAATAAAACGATTGTAATTTTATTACTATTACGATGAATAATACGTTTAATCCGGTTTTCTTTTTCGTAGGCTTTTGACATATCCAACATTAGTTTATTGCAATATTCATATTTTCTCCACTTCGTATGCATCTAGTAGTTTCCATGTGAGAGTAGCTGAGCACAGGTATAACCCTTTGTGAAACTGGACGTCAATCAGAATAATTGCTGCAATTGCTAGAATAAAAATAATACTCCCTGCGCCAAATCATAAACAAACATTTCCCTTTCCATTAAATTATTGCTGATTGTGTTAACTGCTACTGAAAATCTTTAAAAAACATTCTGTAATTTGTTTTAAAAATAGTTTAAAGTGGGGATTGAAATTAAATCAGAACTAAGTCGAAATCGAATAAAACACGAAGTCACTTGAAAAAGTTTTAATTATTTGGTACTAAGCTTTTATACAGTGACGTTTAAAAATGCAAAAAAATACAGCTTTTGTAAACAAGCAGTTACTGATATAGAGCACGATAATGTATTTCATGATATAACAGAGTAAATCGTTACAGAGTATTTGTTACTAGCATTACATTTCATTTATTTGAATTTACAACATAAGGTGCTTCAGTATCTAACATCTAATTATTAAATTATCTTTCTGGACTACTTAAATAAATATACTACCAACAAAATACTTAAAAGTAAATGAATTTTCAGTACACGCGGCAAGTAACCATATTTAGTGATGTTATGAAGAAACCAAAAAATCAGTAATCGCAAATTAATTGAAAACAAACTTCCCTTAATAGTTCCTTATAGTACTCGGAATGCGAATGTTTCTGTTTTACTTATAATTATACCTCCTTATAAACGTCAGTTCGTTTTGCTAAAAATAATGAGCATATTTTTAGCTTGTATGTTGTTTGTTATATAGTAAAGGCACTGGTTTTAATGAACACGTGCTAATTCTAGCGGTACCCAGTTACTTTTTATACTATTACTAACACGACTAACCGATTTTTTTGGCTTCTGTATATTTTAAATAAACAGTTTAAAAACATTTACAAATTACTACTTATACCATTAAGTGCAGCCGAAATAAATAATAAAATAAAAACAACAGCGTCAGTCATGGACAAGAATACATTATATACTTGGCTAAAATTTCCAAAATAAATAATTCTTTAAAAGGTACATTTCATATCAACACCATGACAATTTCCAAAATTAAAGCACTTAGAAACTAATATTTCTTGGAAATATTTTGTATCTTACAAATATACAAAACGGTAAACATTTATTAAATAATCAAACATGTAAGAAAATATAATTTTGTTAATAAGCTGTTCCTTATACCACCAACATACATTTAATATCAACTGCTTAAACAACGGTGCTTCATAAATCCATACAATTATGTAATTACATAAGCACTATTGTAAATCTCCATCGATATAATTCATATATAGCTTATATGAAGCGAAATAAAAAAAGGAAATTATATATAAACTACAGAATTGCGCATTTTAATTTCTTTCTCTTGCTTTTATCCTTTCCCCGACCGTTGTTGGTTTTGTTTTCTTCCATCTTTCGAGCGCGTATCTCTCTCATTAAATCAAAAAATACCTAAACACCATGATTTTTAGTGTGTGTTTTGGAATTTTTAAAACTTACTTTATCTACGTGCTCTCTTGTTTTGGCAGACGTTTCGACGTACGTAACGCCCCACTGTTTGGCTCTGTCGCTTGCTTCCTGATAAGATACTTTTCGTCGTTCCTCGAGATCACATTTGTTACCGACTAATAAAAATGGAATGTTTTCATCGTTTTTAACCCTTAAAATTTGTTCCCTACAAATAAAATCAAATTTGTGTATTTGCTCAGTTTGTCTCACGTTGGACCAAATATGTCTTTTAAAGAGTTAAACAGTCCATAGTACTAATAATGAAATGAAAGTTAATGCATCCAACTCGCCCTTATTAGTTCATTTAATTTACTAAATATCCAAACGGTTTTATGTTTGCCTCTTTATGCATCTCTGTCACATGTAACAATTAATGTGTAAACGTGCGAAACATCCATAATTACCATTGTGGGAATAAAGTTTGTTGCATACATGAAGCGCAAACACATCCGACTTACTAACGTTTACAAACTAGCATGAATGTGCCACCACACCTTTTAGGTGAACTGCTTGATAATCATTGTACTACTTCTAAATTACGTAGCTTCGATTAAATTAAATTTAAAGAAATTGTAAAGAACAAGGTGACAGTAGCAGTAGATTGCTAGCCGAAGTTTTCATTCAAACTACTATCAAAGTAAAGAGGTCCGACTTTTTTTCAGAAAACAGGTTTTAAAATTCAAGATGGCAATTACACCCTCTGGTGACCATTTTAGAAACTGGAAAATAATTTCCAGCATTTTCTGTTGAGAACTTTTATTATATATAATTTTTACCGCAAGTTATTACGATGAGTGGTTTCTGAGATGTAGCCGCTTACCTCGCTAATTGGCCCATATATGCGTCTGCGGGTGGTGACACCTGCATAAAGAACTAAAACAGCCCCCTACGAAAATAATCACCCGCACGCAAAATAATTAGAATAGTAGCAGAACAATATACGGAATAACAGCGTTAAAACTGTACTTTAAAAGTAGGTTAACTAACAATTTATTCCCTATCCAGTAGTTTATACCACTATTGTGTCGTGAGACCCAACAAAGTGGTCTCGATTTTTATTTCGTGAGTGTACAATGACTGGAATTAATCAATTTCTTTTATTCCAGACACGTCACATGCCATTTCGACTAAATAGAAATTAAAGAAAAGCATTTGAATAGAAAAACAAAACCAATATTAGATTGGTAAATAAAATTGCTCATTCAAACATTTTTTTATTCATCTGTCAAAAACGAAAGGTGTCTCTTGACAAACATAATAAATGATGGTTTACTCAAGTATTGATTAACTATTTCTGTATAGAACATTAATTTTTCCAGGAATCACGTAAATACTTAGTCTTTCAATGTAGATTTTTATCAGACTATTGACAATTTACCGCTACAAAAAAAGTTACATTAACAACTTATTACAGTCGTTTAATTAGACTAGGACACCTAATTCGTTTAAATTTAACCGTAGGTTAAAACAATAGTTACTATGTTACTAACACCAACGATTAAATTTAAAGGTGTTTGGTGCAACTGGCCCTAAAAGTTGCTTAGATTATCTTGTTCAGTTAATGTCTGCACTCCATGTATGAAAGTATACTGCAGTATGGTAGCTATAGTATACAGCTCTAAACTTTATCAAATTAAATATCCACCATAGAATGGACACGTTTGTTTTGTCGTAATGTATTGCGAATACCAATACAAAAGACGCACAATAATTACCTGATTAAGTTAAAAAGAAATGTATATCATTCAACAGAATTCGTTCAAGTACACCATTCCGATGAAGTATTAGCTGAATAGTGGAACTGGAGTTCGTAATAGAGTTTGTTACTCTCTCAGCTCCCTTGTACAGTGCAAGTCAGTTATTCATGTTTTAATCGTTCGTTCGTTTGTGAAAACGCTTTAAAATTGTGTTGTATGTCATACAAAATAATTTAATTATTTTTAACAATTCAAAAATATAATCATTTTAATGTTCCTGACATTCATTATTATAAACTAAAGTGAGTTAATCTCTCAGGCGATAATTCGCCCTCAGGATTAAAAAAGCACTTTAGTCCCTTGTTACAAAATATACCATTAAATGGTTACAACCCAAAATTGTCTATAATGGACATACTGGTTTCCAGCTTAGGCAGTAATGTACTACCTATTAAAAAATTTCAATTTTGATTAGTATTGTAAGAAATTATTACTCAACAAATGAAATACGGGGTGATTCAGTTTGGTGTTCGCGGGTTTTAAATTTCTTTATTTTAAGGGAAAAGTACTAAAAACCATGTACATTTGTAAATGGCATTGGATGAGCTACATACGTCAAAATTATATTGCCAAAGTTACCATGTCAACTATTTTTTTCAAATGACACCCTGTATATTTTTGACAGATTCTTGTAAGGCGTATTTTTCTCCATACAACAACGTAAAAAATTATACAGTTGCATTATAAATTTTTGAGAAAAATGGAATAAAATCTTAACTTATATTTTTCTTATCACCTCGGTTCTCTGTTCACGTTGCTAGGAACAGATTCGATGCGAAAATCGACCTTTTTTCAAATTCGTCTCGCATTAAAACGACTCGAGATTTTTCGTTTCGAAAAAAGTTTCGAGTTTACGAAAGATGTTCTTTATTTTTTCGATTTACATTTTTTGTACGAGGGCATCTTCGAGGTTAAAAAATGTAAAATTAATCAAACAAATTAAGCCGTAATTTGACCACAACTGGCTTATTTTGGACCGATTATCAAAATTCAAAAAGAATCTTACGCGGATAAGGAAATAAACATTTTTGGCCGTTTCAGTTTTTTTTGACCTCGCGTGTTTTCAAAAGTTATAAGCGAAAAACTTTTCCGAAAAAATTTCAATCGAAAACTAAAACGGCCATAATTTCTAAATTATAATCGATAAAGAAAAAGATTATTTAAGAAAAACATTTGTTTTGTGCCCCTTTTTTCTTTTTAAAAATTTTTTTTTCAAGCAATTTTACATTACCAATACGAAATACTGTAATTTCTACATTTTTATAACTCCGGAACCGTATTACGTAAAAACATGAATAAAAAACATAAGATTCGTAATTTTGCAAATTTTCAAATGATTTAGCTGTAGAAAGTTCAATTTCACTTGAAAAAAATCTGTTTATGAACACTGGCCCACTTGAGGGAACGGTGTTACTTCGTTCGTAAGGCTCCTAGGAGCGTGGGGGTAATGTAGTAATTAAATATTCCTCTTAATCCGATTATACTATTAGGATCAGTTTGCCATAAAAACAATTAAAATTAGATATTTAGAATTGTGTCAAATAACAATTAGAGCTATTTGTGTCGATAATTTGCGTTCTAATTGAATTTTGGTAACTTATTGCCATCTTTGTTTTTAAATGAAATGACCCTATTTCGATACCATATATGAACATTTTTTTGACATATTGCGCTGAAAGAATTATTTTAAATAATAAATCAAAATTTGCTTATTTCAATCGAATTTGTATTGGTATTAAATGTATAGTAAATGTTTCTATTTAAATCAAACTTAAAATTCAAAAGAATAAAGTTTGAGACTTCTTAAAACCGATCTATATTTTATAAACAATTTGATTTATATTTGTGTAAATAAATAATTTCATTTAATTAAAAAAATTAATTATTTAGAGATTAACTTCACTAAATTGACACTACGGGTAAAGAAGTACTTATAAAAGTGTTTCCGTTGACTACGAATACAGATTACATTGTATACTGAGACACACATGCAAGTGTTAAAAAGTGTGAAGGTTAAAACTTTCTGTAAGGGCAAATACATTTAAAAGATTAAAGTAAAACATTGAGTGTAGTGGGAAAGAAAAGTAAACGACAAAAAAGGACACGAGAGTTGAGGTGTGGTGAGGGGCGAAAATAGTAGTACATGATGAAAAGGGGTCACGGAGTGAATATGTTAAAAAAGGGAGTCGATCCAGAGAAATTGAGGATAATGGTGAACGGTCGTGAATAGATCGATACAATTACATCGAATCAATTAAAATATAAAGTGCACTTAATAAATCAAAATCTTGTCAAAAATAGAGTACCAGTAATAGTTCGAAGAAGAAAAATCATTTATTTATCTTCAATGGTTCAAAAGTAGCGAATTTCTTAAGAGACCCTTCAAATCTAATTTTTGCATTAAATGTTACATATTATGTCAAAAACATATAGTCTTTCCATTTAAAAAAAACATAGATGGCGTCAATTTCCGGTATATCCGGAACCTAAACCATTTGAAAATATTTTAGTTAGACTCGATTATGGCCATATACCAAGTTTTTGTTGATAAAATTTCAGGAAGCCGATCACTTTCTAACCGACGGGCTACGTGAATCACCCTGTATACGTTTACCTACGATTATGTTTTTTCAGAATATCTATAAAAGTAAATTTTCGCGAATTATCTTTGCGATAAATACTCGGATAAATCAGTTCCGGTAGATCTTATTTTCGAGTAACAAAATAACGACGTCCCTACGAATCTATTGTTCGTTTTTGCCGAAACTGTTAAAATGTTGTAGAATTGAGTCATTATTAAAACAAAAACGTCTTCCGGGATTGTTGAAATATTGCCAAATAAGAAAAAAATATTGACATTATGTTAAAATGTTTGTGGGTTCAAATTAGTTCTAAATTAAAACTTTTCAAATGTTTAATTATTAATTTAGTCAAACAAATACTTATTATTTAATAAATTATTCATCCATGTCGTGTCATTTCACAATCTGAAAATGAAACTAATATAGAATCATTAAAATATCATTAATTACAAGTATTTAAAATGTACCAATACATAAAGTAATGGATTCATCATTATACAATGTAATTGAAACGTATCATTGTAAAATTTTATTTCGACTTTAGGAATCGGTATTACAATGGGTGCAAATTCTAACAATTTTGTTTCCAATTTGAACAATGTTGAAGTGCTTTATTTGCGTGATTTTGTACCAGATCTTTTACCGTCTAATAGATACCAAATTTCATCACTACATGAAAGCGCCATTCTACCAAATTTAGAAGAAAATCAACTAAGTTGGCAACTGGATCTCATCTTGTGATCAGCTTTACTGACTTATGTATCTAATTATAAGTATAAGAGTCAAAATATTTTTTAATTGGCATTTAAAACAACGAAACTGTAAACATCCAAAAATTTTATTTATAAAAAAAAATTCTATCAAACCATCACCTACAGCAAGAGGAAATGACAAGAATAGAACTGATATAATGTGGCGAAAGATTACTCAGCAAGTGATACGAAATAAATAAATTACCGACCGACGAATAAATAATCAAAATTCGGTCACTAAAATGTAATAAAAACTACAGTAAAGGTTGTGGCGTATGAGGCCTATGTTATAGCAAAACAGGCACAAGTATACTAGGAAATATTGTATTGCGTCAAATTGAAGAAGTTGTCGAAAATGTAACTTGTAACTTTAATTTGTTAATTTCTACAGATGAAGATATTAAAAAAGGTCACGCTATTATCATGTTTCAAAAACAAAATTGTGTAAAATTAAAAGGAACTTTTATTTGAAAATGGTATAGCCTCATTAAAATAAAAAAAATATATCAATCGAAAGAAATTATTTCCGCGTGTAATGACATGGAACATTTTGTTATTTAATTACTGTTAAAAATACCAAAATGAATAATTTATAAAAATTACCAGCGCAACAAAGTTGTTACGACATTAGGTTTTGTGCGTATGTAGAATGCGAGACAATCGTTATTCATCCAAATATTAGAAATGTCTTAATTTATTGGAATTTGTTAGTTTACTTTATTACGTATAAACTATTTTTGAATTATCGCTTATATAAATTTACATAGTGTAAAGTGGTCTCTGCATTTATTGGTTCAAATTATAACAAATTAATGAAGGAGTGGCTTAACTCCGTGTGTTCGCTGAACACATTATACTAACATCTCTGGACGATCTGCGGAACCGTGTCACTAAACATTGACACATTGAACATTTATAAATTATTTAAAGAAAACTCTTTTTATTGTTATAAAGATTGTTTATATTGGATTTGTATTTTAATACGAAATTTTAAAAATAGTTCCATAATTTTTGAATGGATTACTATGGACTACTGGATTATTTGACCAAGGCAAGAAATTTCATCACACTATGTGCTATTTCGGAGCAAACTTCATTTTAGAGTGCAATTTGGTAATAAACAGTGATTGGCTGTCAGTGTCTAAAATAATTTTTTCTATTTTGGGTCGCTTACAGAGCTATAAAGCACCCAAATGAGTTCTTTTATAGAAATAGAACAATTTTATTCCGAACGCTGGTAACACTGATTTGATATTAAACGTCAAGATGTCGTTACGTTCGGCGTGCGTTAATTTAAATCGTAATTAATGTTCCGTAGATTTATTTATCTACTTATTTTTATTTCCACCTATTTTTTTAATTAAACGTACTAATTAAACTTAAACTAGCATTTAAACCAAAGTTTAATGAAAATATTGCCACCCTAGCAATTATACTTCAAAATTCCCTAAATTTAAAAACTCACGCAATTTTATTTTAAAATCAATCTGAAAAGCCCAAAATAGAAAAAATAGTACAAACAATTCGTTTCAGAAGATATTTTAGCAACTTGTACTTTCGAAAACTTACTCGTCTTATAAAATGCGTCTTCTGAAACTAGTTCTTTAATATACTATTTTGTACTTATAGCCTAAGTTTACTGATTTTCCGGTTATTCTCGATGCACGGGAAGTTCCATTTCCCGCACCGCGGTGTTTTTTTAGTTTCCAAGAGAATAGCGAAATTTTTGTTAGGTTGGTATTACTTGACACCACAAAGAAAATTGTCAAGCAATCGGCGGGACAGTGCTACCAACGCAAATTTCTTGTAAGCACAAAAAACTAAGCAGCTGTGTATTTATTTATTTATGAATTATTACTACATTTACTAGTTACAAAAAATTATACCTAACTTTTTCGAGAAGAAATTTCCCGCATTCGCACTAATGCAAACAAAGTGCTCATGCGGGAAATTTATCTTCCCGAACTCGTTAGGTAAATAACTATTGAATAAATGCTAACGAAATATTTGTGTTGCTCACATTAATTAAATGTCTACCTTTCATCTACTTTGATAGATTGCAACTATTATTGATTTACACTAATTCAATTTGTAACTTCAATACACATCACCTAATAACCAAGAATATACGTCAAAAGACATACGTAAAAGAAAATTGTTAACTCGTTACTTCATTTCTTTTTTATAAGTTGCAATTTATTCATGATAATCAAATTTTATAAGTAATTTCAAAGATGAATATTTCCATCTGTAATTCGTACTAGATCTCCGCCGTTTTTGAACTACGGCATTTAAAAAAAAGATATCGGCTGGTCATAGATATTCGTTTTCTCTGTCGTCCTATGCTAAAACGCAGTAGTAAGTCCAATCAACATTATTAAGGTTGAGATCTCTTGTAGGGAAAAGTTATTTGTCCACCATGAAAATAATGCCGGATTCTGGAGATATTACAATTTTTAATAGTTTAAATCTATGTAAATAATCTTACTCTCATTTTCATTTGTCATTGAGTATAATGCAAATTATTGTTGTTGCGTTTTAGCTTGGCATTTTCTTACAATTTCCGCTCAATTTATTATCTAGCTGCAGGAACAGTGAATGAAAAATGTATTTTAATTTTCATTAAAGAAAGATGGACTTCGGTCAACTGTGGATTTATATTTCAATTAAACGTCAACGTGATAACCAGTTTCAAAAAAGTTAGATTAGTAGTTTATGATTCTTTTAATAATTCTGATTCAGAAGATAATATTCCACTGACAAGATTGAACGGCAAAATAGTGCTGCTGCAATTCAATTTACTAAAAAAGTGAAGGCAGAGGAGAGAAAGAAATATGCCAAAGGCAGGGTTGAACGACGAAAAAGTGGACTGGAAATGAAGTGACCCTAATATCTCGTGAAACCAAGTTGCAATAAGTGCTCTAAAATTGCAATTCTAATTTCGATAAAACATCGCGTGATTATACAGGGTGGCACATTAGTGCGAGGAAGGTGGATATCTCGGAAAATGTGGGTGTTCGAAAAAACTTTCGCAATGAAAGTTGTGCAAATCAATGAGCTGCACATTTTAAAATTATTTTCGTTTATACAGGGTGTTTCATAAACGTACGACATACCAAAGTTATGTTTTTAAATGGAACCACCCATTTTTTATTACAAATTTGGATTCTCTGGGAAATTCTAATGTTAGTTTATGCATTATACGTAGTGTCTAAAATGAACAGTTTTCACATTACTGCACTTTTTCCGGAAAAATTGACGTCAAGAAAAATTAAATAACTCAGTTATCCTGGAATTTATTCAACTGCGATTTGGTAGCTTTAATATGAATGACATGTGCTAACTAAAGCTAGTTGTTCACCTTTCTAACCTTGCTAAGTTTTGTGTAATCAATTATTTAAATTGAGCTCCCTAAATTCATGGATAGCTTGATTTTTTCAAATAGCACCACCTAATTTTTTATGTGCCGTTAAACGTGGAATTTGATAAGCTTTCTAATGATAAGGTTGTAGGTATCTAACTCTTACGAATTTTTGCGGATTTTTGAGTAAGAGTTGTACTTACATCTTATCATTCAAAAAGCTTATGAGATTCTACGTTCAACGCACATAAAATTAGGTAGTGCCATTTGAAAAAATCAAGTTATCCAATGAATTTAGGGAGTTCAATTTATATAACTTCTTACTCAAAACCTAGCAAGGTTGGAAAGATGAACAACTAGCTGTAGTTAGTACATGTAATGCATATTAAAACTGCGAAATCGCAGTTGGATATATTCCAGGATAACTGAGTTATTACATTTTTTTCGAAACGTCAATTTTTCCGAAAAAGTGCAATAATGCAAAAACCCTCCATTTTAGGCATGTTGTATAATGCATAAAGTCACATTAGAATTTCCCAAGGAATCAAATTTGTAATAAAAATGGTGTTTCCATTTAAAAAAAACAACTTTGTTATGTCACTTGCCTAAACAAAAATAATTTTAAAATGTGCAGCTCATTGATTTCACAACTTTATTGCAAAAGTTTTCTAATCCCATATTTTCCGAGATATCACCTTCCTCACTAATAGGCCACCCTGTATAAACACTTGCTACTGGCATGATTTACTCCGGACAAACACAAGTTCTCACGTAGTTAAACGAAGAAGAGGAATTATCGATGATTGTAAGCGAAGACAAGCCTTCCAATATTTTTGGAAAAATGAGATCAGCACTGTGCAAAACATTCGTCTTAACGACATTAGAATATAACCTAAAGAATGACAGAGTGACAACTGATAATTTGAGTAAACGGTATGATGAAAATTCAAGGGTGTATAAAAGACCAATGACACAACGATTTAATTAAAAATCATGTTTCGTTTTTTTCACCGTCTATTTCTCATTATCGCAGAGAACATGATCCTAACAAAATGTACCTTCCAAGCGATTTGTCAATTCGCAAGATGCATAACGATTTTCTGATATTACATCCAGGAAGATAAGGTTAGAACGTTCAATGCACGGTCAGCATTTTATCTCTTGGCTGGATAACTTTTCCTTGGAAAATAAAATTTGACCTTATTCTCATTTCTTCGTTTTTTATAATATTCGGACTAAATCGCAGCAAAATCAATAACAACACGCTATTTCAAACCAGGACACAGTTTTTAAGGTCGGCCGACAGTTTTCACCACAAATTGAATAGTCATTGAAGCAACGGAAAAAATTGTACGATTTTTTCTAATTTTATTAATGTTGTTCAGAAGCTAATTCTGGAAAAGTAATAGTGAAATCTATAGAGATGAATGTTTTTTTTTTGGCAAGATCATTCCTCTGGAAATAAAATGAATCATATGAATCCTAGCCCGATACTTCGCCAGATGGTTGAAATTGTTGCTGAAAGAGAGAAATTTGTTTTGTATTGTAAAAACGATTTCATTAGTAATAAATTTAAATTGGATTTCTTGAAGATGTAATCACGGCGATCAGGACTCGTGAATAGTCTAGCTTGTCATCAATCGCTCACGTTTAATTTGTTTAATTGAAAGAAGCCTATTGGTTTTTGCAAAACAAACTCTTCTAAAATCAGTTTTAGTCTAGTATTTTTACTAAAAAATGCATTTTTCCGAAATGGTCACTTAAGTACAAAAAAATCGGCTGGGAAGTAAATAAAATCGGCATTATACGACGATTTTTAAGTTCCCATTGTCGCCGGTAGAGATGTGTAAAATGTATGTAAATTTACATACATCTTATCTACACCGGTAAAATGTGAACTTAAAAAATCATACTATAATCAATTTCTTTAGTGCCGATTTTACTTTATTTTAACGTCAAGTCATTAAAATTTTTAAATTCATAGGCATTCAAAATCGACTTTAGAGCCATCTTCGAGTAGTTAAACTTCAATTAATTAGCAGTCAAGTTGAAATGCTTAGGATCTGTTTTAACGGATAAATATTGGTGCACCTTATCCTTAAAATTGTCTTTATTAAAACAATCTTAGTCGAATTTTATAATTTATTTAAAAATAAACTATTAGGTAAGTCACATATGGAATCTAGTTATAAAACCAATTGTTTAAGAGGTTTTTTATGGCAAAAAATACTCTTAGCACAAACTGTAGCATTTCATTCCACAAAATAATAAAAATAGAAATCGACCTATTATTTGTCGCAAATGACATTTTAGTCATTGACCTTGGGCTATTTTTTTTGTATTCGCTCGCGTTTTTCCGAAACAGTTAAAACTATGTACACATACAAACAGTCCTTCCAAAAACTATCAGAAACATTTAAAGAGTATTTTTCCCGCAAGTAATGATATAATTTAAAAGGTGTTTTCCTTCTAGGTGAAGGTTGTATCAAAATAACAGTCTTACAGTAACATGAAAGCCGACGTTTCGCCCAAACTTGTGAGGGCTTTTCGAGGCCAATTGTAGAACATAAAACCGTGGGAGTCACGCAATTTAAATTAAATCATCAATATTGATAATGTCGGTTAAAATTAAAATTTAATCGATTATATAAGACACACAATTATTTTATTAACGAAGAAACGACTAAACAAGAATGAATGACATTCTTGTATAAGAAAAACGGTTTATATTGTAGATTACCAAATGGATACAATGCAGTAGGTTGCTGCATAAACATTGTGTATTCTCTAAGGAAAATACAAAGTACATATGTGAAATGTGACCCCTTGACGTATTTAAAGATTTAGCAGAGAACTGACACATACTTACGAGTGCTATTTGCCACTCCCATCAGCTTTACAATTGCAATTTGTAAATGTAATATTAGGTAAAAGATATGTAAATATAAAGTCAAAATTTAGGTTTTATCATAACATTTAATCTGACTTTATTTGTGTACCAAGATGTAGAATACATTTAAAAAAATTTGTATCGACATGTTTGTCAAATTTTGAAAAAACTGCACATATTCATGTGCGCAGAAATTTGTTTTTCTGTATTGTTGAATTATTTAAAATAAAAGTAGAGATATGGAACTTCAAATTTTATTAAAAAATAAATTTTCTCATGTGAGTTTAGATTTTCGTCTAATTATGTTAATTTATATACAAATGTAATTTATCGTTGTAACTGTCATAGAAGTTTGGATACAAATATTTTAAGCACCAAATATGCTTGAACATATTACGTGTATCGAATTCGTGGTGGAAAATTTGACAAACTTGTACGGCTTTCCCAATTTTTTATTGAAACGTGTTAAGGACAGATTAAATTAATAATCTAAACGAAAAATTAGGGCCCATACGTCCTGTTTTCGAAAAAATGTAACAAGAAATATACTTATCTTATGCGCGTCTATAATTTGTGGATATCAAATTCGACAAACTTGTACGGTTAATTTTCCCAATTTTTATTAAAACGTGTTAAGGGACGATTAAACTAATCATTTAAACGAAAAAATTAGGACACATACGTCCTGTTTTCGAAAAATAATTCAATAAGAAATATACTTATCTCTCATGCACGTCTATAATTTGTGGATTGCAAATTCGACAAACTTGTATGGCTAATTTTCCCAATTTTTTATTGAAACGTGTTAAGAGATGATTAAACTAATAATTTAAAGGAAAAAATTAGGCACATACGTCGTTTTCAAAAAAAAAAAAAATTCAATAAGAAATTTACTTATCTCACGCGCGTCTATAATTTGTAGATTTAAAATTCGACAAACTTGTACGGCTTATTTTCCCAATTTGTTTATTGAAACGTGTTAAGGGATGATTAAACTAATAATTTAAACGAAAAAATTAAGGCACATACGTCCTGTTTTCGAAAAAAAAATTCAACAAGAAATATACTATAACATGCAGGTTTATTTTATTTTGTAATTTTATTAATAGTTTTTCATTTCCATCTTTAATTATTGTGTTGGATGTGAAAACATGAGACACATTTTCGTGGATGAATTTGTGGGTAACAACTTCACATGGGTCCACAAATTATAGACCCGCATTAGTTAAAATATATTTCTTGTTGAAGTTTTCTTTCGAAAACAGGACGTATGTGCCCTAATTTTTTCATTTAAATTATTAAAGCCGTACAAGTTTGTCAAATTTTCCATCCACGAATTCGATACACGTAATATGTTCAAGCATATTGGCGCTTAAAATAATTATATCCAAACTTCTATGACAGCTACAGCCATAAATTACATTTGAATATAAATTAACATAATTAGACGAAAATCTAAATACATATGAGAAAAATTTATTTTTTAATAAAATTTAAAATTTTCTAAATCTAGGGCTGAGATTTATGGCTAACTTAACACCGGTGAGTTATGGCACAACCTATTTTTTTTGTTAATCAGTTTAGAATCATTATTTAAAAAAATTTATAATTGTTTAAAATACTGCTGACATATGTGTTTCCAATAATGTTATTGCTCTATAATATATTTAACTCACTTGTAATGCAACTTAATGTAGTAGGGCTGAAATCTATTGCTGAAAGTTATTGCTAACTTCTCATGGATACTAATGATAAAGTGTTCTTTATTCTGAATTAGCTTTTCAAATAAGGTCGATTAAAATTAAAAACGATTTTGTAAAGATTCGTTTTTCTGCGAATACCATCGAAACCATTTGGATTTTTTAAAATTAAAAACAGCATTTTGTTAAGCACCACTTTCTCTTTGTACTTTTTTAAATATCAAATGGTTTCCAAGATCCACATGTATGCACTCGTATTTGAGACTCAAAAAAATTGCAAGCACACCAAGAAACAGATTATAGTAAAGTTAACTACGTTGGGAAATTAATCAATTACAGAGAAACAGTAACCAGCAAATAATTTTTTCTACTACTAGCTGTGAAGTGGACAATTATTGCGTCTCCTAGCCAACTGAGAAGTTGAATTTCTCTATTAGTGGTTAATAATTTTTTCTATTGTTGACCTAGGTTAATAATGGACAATTTCAAATTTTTTGAGAATCTAAGAATAGTTGTTTAACAAAAACGAGTGAAACATAATTTTGTATATCCAGGAGATTATCTCTAACGTATTTGCTGCTTAAAATTACCTAACACGATAAAATTATTTGAATAAAAAATGCCATTAGTTTAAAATTCCGCGCCCCCATCCCATAACCTGAATTTATTTATTTATTAAATATGATGGTAGAATCAGTTTTTCAGGTTTCCCAAAGGAGATTTAACCAGGCGAGTTAAGTTACATGAAGAATTTTAAGTAAATTACAAACATTTTGTTGTAGGTGTTTTGAATGGTTAACAGAATCTGGAAGGTCCGATCTGTTGCATAAAAATGTCGACTCTAAAAACTTAACGAGTATGTGGCGAACACTTGCCATTCCTAAATGAATTACAAGTGTCAATTTCTGAAACCCAATATTCAAATGATGCAAGGTATATTGGCGAAGCAATAAATGCCCGTTAACATCTCTAGCTATACCAAAACTACTCAAGCTTGCAGCTCAAATACTCTTAGGTAAAGAAAATTACGGAGGAACATTCTTAAATTGCAACGTGAAAAGAAAGCACTTCAATTGAAGTTAACATCTCCCAACGATTACTTCCCGAAAGCAGAGCACAAATTGTGACAGCCCAAGTGGACTTAAAAATAAACCACTAAGAAGCAGGAGATATACAGAGGAATACAAACAATTTTCACTAAAATTATATTTTACGAGCCCCAAAATGTTAATTTTAAAGTAGGTTTTAAATTTTTGCCAGCTCAAACTGCTACGTGATCATGGTTAGAGTTATATATAAAAATTTAAACAACCCTTGTGCTACATCTTTACAAATACGATATGTAAAGGTGACAAATATGAAGTCGATAGTATTAGACTGCATAGAAAAGCTACAACTACAATGCGGTGCCAATGTTAGGGCAGTAGTAAAATTTTCGAAACTTAATTAAAAGAATAGATGTATCACCGGAAAACCATACCTTCTCGTAAACGATAAGAAAATCTATTATTTCTTCGATGTCCCCTATTTATTGAAGTCGGTGCAAAATAACTTGATTAAATACGATATAATCTTTAATAACAAAAGCATCTTGGAAAGACATTAAAAATTTCTACATGTCAGACAAATCTAAACCGCTGCGATTGGTCCTAAATCAACTAATTTACATATTACTCGAATAATTTTCAGAAAATAAAGGTGAAATATGCCACATAAGTGTTTAGTGAATCAGTTGCAGTTGGTTTATCAATGATATGTAGCTTTTAATGCTTTTTGATTTATTTGCATTCCTCTGCTACTTGAATTTTATAAAGAAAAATGTTTATTTTTTATTTTTGGCTTAAATTTGGCTAGTAGTGGAATGCAATATCTAATCTTTTCAAAAACCACTATACTATTTTTGTGTCCATTAACACTTATAATTTGTAGTCGACTGAAATGAATCACCTTCCCTGTAAATATTTAAAAATTGCGATAAATGCAAATTATTTTCAGAAGTAACCCCAAGATTACACCTGTTCCCAATTTTTGTGATTTAAAAAACCTAGCGTTCCTTGCCACAAAAGATATATTTTATTAAGAAGAAATTATTTTGTCTCTTTTCAAAAACTGAAACTGTTGAAGAAATTTGAAGTTTTGTTAAATTAGGAGGTCCAATAAAGAACAACTGATAGTAAACAGTTAGGGGATTTTGTATAAAGTAATTACCTACTAGTAAAAAATTCCTGTGTAATTATGCAATTCTCATCGACTTTGATGATGTTTCATTGTTTCAACTTTTGCCTAAATTTATTTGATTAACAGTTAATGAACTGCAATTTTATTCTCGGAACTAAATTTTCCAGAAAACTATTTATTGTTAGCATTCACTTTTCTCCCATCTAGATAAAATTCGAAAATATTTAGAGAAGCACTGATAAAAAGTTTTTTTGGGAACAAAGTAATACTTATGTGTATAAAAAGTGAAACAAATACTTTCACGACAATTACAGAATTTATCTTAGTATTTACATTAGGATTACCTGGTTTCCATAATAATGATCTATTTTAAAACATGAATAAAAGGAAGTGAATTTTTGAACAAAAGTATAGACAAGCTTAACTCTTAACATCCCACTGTTTCATTTAATATCAAATGTAAATAAACGATCAATCTCAAATGATTTACTGAAATCTTGATGTTGCCTGAAAGCTTTCTATCCTCCGTAATGTAAAATATACATAGAAATCCTTCCCCGCAGAAGTTGTTGTTGTCTCTGATGGCAGCATAGTCTTCTTAAACCAGCTGTATCAAGTATATCAATTTGACTCTGCCGTCAAGTAAAATTTTTTTTTAGATATGAATCTGCTTTGGTGGCTAAATGATCTTTAACAAACTCATCATACATAAACTGAAGTGTTAGTGCCGAGTTGCTCACACACTCCCACTTCCTACCATTATCACTTTGTGGAGGGCTGGTTGATCATTACTGGCTTTTGACATTTTCTTATTCTCCTTACATTAAAATAAATAATCTTTTAGGACTTTAGGTGTGTAACTACCTGTTTCATTACTAAAGTAGAATTGTTAATTGACCTATAACACATTTTAATTCTAACTTAAAAATAATCAACCTTTTATTCCTAGAGATACAATAGTAACTAATTGTAGTAGGAACTACTTGTCTTACACATTACAATAAGCCTCGCCTCCTTTTATTTCAGTTAAATTTGCAGTATTCTCCGCAACTTTTGCATTACTCACGCTTACTCTCCGTTCATCCGGATGTTTTAAACCTAGAAAACTCACGTTACGTCAATTTTAACAATTTCTGTCACTATCTAATATGAAGGTATTTGTTATAACTTCTCTGTTTAAAAGTGCGTTTGATACTCGTCGGTGTCTACTGACACGGCAAAATATGACAATAACGTTCCCAAAACTAACTTAACTTTTAAACAATAAACTTTTAAATAATGTGAAATAAAACTGATGTCTGCCAAGCTTGAAATTCAGTGGACACCGGCTACGAATAAGTTTTTAACTTGGGATCCGAGTTCAACCTTTACAGAATTGTGCCTTCAAGAGATGGCTGTATCCCAAGTAGACGTTTATGATGCATAAGCATTCACTTTGTGTTAATCCCTTATTTCTTGTAGCTGTTAAACTCATCAAATACTACTGGAGACCAAACCTTTTAGCCACTAATTCTACGCATCACTAGTGAAATCTATTGATGTATATCCAAAATCAGATAGCGATTTATTACTTGCTATAGGGCAAGGCTTAATGCTGAGAAGTTAACTCTTTGAAGCTTGTTTGGTCGCTACACAATTTGATTCTTTATCGTTACCAGGAAGGAATTTAGTAAGTTTTAATAAAAAAGAAACAAAAGAATGTACTAAATCTTTGTTCTCTGTACTTACTGTGTTATAAATCGATGTACATCATAATTATTTGTGTGATGACGTACTTTATAATGGAAATGAATACTTTTATAAACGTTGGATATTTATGAGAGTGGCCAGGGGGACAAATATTATTGGTATTTCAATCTAAGTGTCACCCTCAAATGGGGGTAGCAGCCAAGATGTACCTTAAAAGTTGAAATGGTTTAACATACTTTTAAACTTTTGATTTAAGAGGCCCAACAATAAGCTTAACAGTAACTTTTACATTTTATTATTAAAATATTAAATGATCATTAATTCTCTACTTTTGATAAATTATAATAAAATTATACATAAAAAAGCAAAACACCATGTATTAATGGTACTTTATGCAACTATTCGTACTTAAAAGAAGAATTTTTAAAGTTTTGGTAAGTATCTTGTATCTTGTTGGATTTCAATAAACATAAAAATAAAACACACGACAACGTATTTAACCAAAAAATTTGGATTCAGGTTGATATAAACTTTCAACATTGTAGTTTAAATTTATTTCACAGTTGGAAAAATTGATATGGAACATGTCAAACGTATATCTGTAGTATTTCCTAACCAGAAGTAGGCATATGGTACAGCCCTCAGACTAAGGGCCAAATTCAGAGATATCTATCACTCAATGTGTTAGGTATTCATTATATTTGGATTCCCACCTACAGCTTCTCTAATGAGTTATAGAGTCAGTCTTTAACACAGTTTTAGTTTTTTCATCGTGTTTAGTATTTTGGTACGAATGATTCTCACAAAATTGTGTACTATTTGAGTTAGGATATGCTTAAATGAATACCTCTGTATATTATTATCTTCAAATGAAGTGATTTTCGATTTCAAATATATATACTTGTTGAAATTTTGATTCAACCAATTTTTAAGATATGTATTTGACTGATAACTTTTAAGTTGTCTTGAAAATGTCGACGTTTGTAATAAACACTTCCTAGTAACAATGTTAGTTACACATGTCAGTCTTCACTGAAATATTTAAATGCATTGCAGAAGCTAACTTACTTCTACAATTATTAAACATTGACGTCAAATGGGGTTATTCGAGGCAAGAAATAGTGAAATAATAAGGTCAATGTATGTTATTTTGTCTCAAATATCAGTGTTGCAATAGCTAGACATGAATATCATCAAATATACTCCGGTAGAAGGATTCCTATTTGATTAAAATAACATAATTTGACTTTTTCTTCCTACGAATAAATCCCGTTTCGATAGAAGTTTTTTAGTATTAATGGTAGAAAATATATTACTTTCTGCAATACTGTTTAATGACTAACTTGCGAGTAACTAACATTGTTTCGTTGCTAGAGTTACGTTTATTGCAAACGTCGACGTTTTCAAGGCAACTTGATCTCCAGGAAAAATAAGTTATAAATTCAAATATCTTAAAAAGTGGCGAATCAAATGCCAACATATTATATATATTTGAAATCAGAACAAAGAGATCTTTCATTTGAGATAATAATATACAGGGTGTTCCATTTAAAAAAATATAACTCAAATAAGTTTTTACAATGTTGTGAAGTCGATTTTTTTATTGCCTCTAGTTTCCAAAGATGCTACGTGAAAAACCTAAAACTTTTGTATTTAAAGTTTATTTCTATAACTAACAATAAGGGCTGTAGGTGGGAGTCAAAATATAATGAATAACCATGTACAATCAAACTCAGCTAAAATAGCTCACCCCAACCTCAAAATGTGATTTATAGAGGAAACTGGACTATTTGGCCACTATAAGTAGAGAATTGAGGGGCGACCGGTGACCTCTGCATTGTAAACATAACCTAATCTGACAAGTGCGCATAAGTTTACTCAATTTATGTAGTTTTTGAATATCAAAGTTGAACTGCACCCCCTCACCATTGAAATGAATATAAGTACCTATAGACAAGCAACGCCTACTTTTGTTTTGAAGTCGCCATAATAGAAGGAGAGGTGCAAGGACGGAGCTAAACTGTAACGTGAGGCGTTGAAAATTAACAAAAACTACTTCAATGCAGGGGCGTTCAGAAATTATGCACTCGGTATGTATGTAATGCGCCAAGATCGTTCAGAATTTAAAAATGCTTCACACAGTGTAACACTTCGTGCCGTTCATAAATCATTGTGTATGCACACTATGTGCACTAAATCAATTGACATTATAGAAACGTTCACTCAACCTAGTTCTAGAAACAAAGTTTTGGGTATTCTGTAGGGTCAAAAGAATGGAACACTAAACTGTCAAGCGTCTATTTAACAAACAGAAAACACGTGTCCGAGTAATGTTTTTTGGTGCAGTTTTAGTGTTTTCGTTTATTATTCTGTAGGGTGTTATGATACAAATAGATTTCTTCAAAACTGTCTATGTTTGTGGCTCAATACGAAGATATAAACACGTTTGTCTGCTAGTCACATTGGTTGTGCGCACTTCAGCGTTCATAATTGATGTTGATAAGAATCAAGCGAATTGACACGCCCACCAACACATTTCGACAGACACGACGCAAGGTGCACACTCCCACCTCTGGTGCAATATCTGAACGCATATAAAAAGGTTAAATTCATGCTCGCTTTTGCCACTGTTCCCGTAAAAATAAATGATACATATCTTATGTATTCCATACTGTCACCTAATATTTTAGTGTCGCCCTTCAGTGCTCTTTTCTAGCATTCCGACTTCATCTTTCGGTATAAAAGCGAATGTAGCGTCAGGTTGTTATATTTAGTCTGGGTACAGCCCTGGTACAGCGCCAACGGATGTTAATGCTATTATTTTAATTTAAATGGCCCTATTTTGTTAAATTTCCGTTAATATTAAAGGTACTTTAATAAATAAACTACCAATTAGATTAAAGATTAAACATGTAACTATAGGTAGATACCATCAATTTTAATTTTAACAGATTAATTTCAGAATAGGCCTTTAATGTCATTGTAAATTTGGTTTGTAACGTTTACACAAAATACTGTCATTTAGTCTTATGATGTATCAAGTAAAAGTTCATAACGCTCACGTAATCTAATCAGTTAAACTGCCATCACGCTTATCGTAACCCTGCAGGGGCGTAACCGAGGAGCTGTATTTGTACTGGTACATGCATGTACAAATATACCTGCTTGGCGGTAATTTCAAATCGACAAGTCGCCTCTCTCTGGGATCCGCACTATCGCATCTCCTCGCACTCATTAAAATTTTTGATTTCGGAAAGTTTTAGAACTTATCGAAAAAGCGTCGGGTTTAGATTACGCGCTAGACTTTTCCCTTAAAAACGGTTATTAAACGAAAACTTAGCTTTTACGATAAGGTCGTAAGATATTTTCAAAGCGAACTTGAAAAAAATGTTTCAAAATCTAAGACTTTCGCGAGAACGGCTGGGGATAACGAACGCGAGGTCCGATCGTCGATTCGAAAACGCCGTAAGCCGGCTAAATGGACCCCGTACGCGACGTCGATATTTTAAAAAATTTCCTACGAGAACGACGCGAAAAGCGGCCGGTATGCACGAAAACCGGAAAATTTTGATTTCTGTTTTTTGCCATTTACGGCTTTCGTTTTTAATTTTATTGCTGCCCTTAGTAGATTTCATCGTTTCACGAGAATTTAAAAAACGCGTTCGAATCGAATGTCTTTGAGAGTTACGGGGTTTTTGAAAATTTATGAACTAATTATCCGTCTAAACAGCCTGTGATTTTCGAAAAATTTTTTTGACATCTGATAGAAATCTATAAGACGAACGCTGTGAATTATTTTTAGTATATTAGTTCAGTTATTCCTGAAAACCGAAAAAATCCACCCATAACTTTAAGGGCTCATAACTCGAAATTATACGACATATCAGCCTGGGGCACAATTTATAGTTTTCTCTTTAAACGGCACCTAAATGAAAGATGTGGCTTTATCATAAGCACTCTACGAGGTAAGAAAAGTCAGCGTATCGAGCCACCGAGTTGGATCTTCACAATTTGGCGAGCGAAGCGAACGTCTTTATCAAATTTGCATGAAAACTATTTTTGAGTAAGAAAAGCTAGAGTTTGATTTTTACAATTTGAAGCGAGCGAAGCGAGCCGTGTTTTTATCAAATTTGTATTGAAACAATTTTTTTAGTAAGAAAAGCCAGAGTTTGATCTTCACAATTTGGCGAGCCGTGTCTTTATCAAATTTACTTTGAAACTTTTTTTTTTTAGTAAGAAGAGCCAGAGTCTGATCTTCAAAATTTGGCGAGCGGAGCGAGCCGTGTTTTTATTATATTTGCATTGAAACAATTTTTTTAGTAAGAAAAGCCAGAGTTTGATCTTCACTATTTGGCGAGCGAAGCGAGCCGTGTTTTCATCAAATTTTCTTTGAAACTTTTTGAGTAAGAAAAGTCAGCGTACAAGCCCCGGAATTGATCTTCACAATTTGGCGAGCGAAGCAAGTCGTGTCTTTATCAAATTTGTATTGAAACTATTTTTTGAGTAAGAAAAGTCAGCGTACGAGTCGCCGAGTTGAATCTTCACTAATTTGGCGTGCGATGTAACCCGTGTCTTTATCAAATTTGCATTGAAACTATTTTTTGAGTAAGAAAAGACAGCATATTTAGTCCGCAAAGCGGCTCGATTTTAAACATCACAATTTGGTGATCGAAGCGAGCTGTATTTTTATTAAATTTGTTTTTATCAAATTTGCATTGAAATAGTTTTCTTGAGTAAGAAAAGCCAGAGTTTGAATTCCACAATTTGGCGTTGAGCCGCGTCGCGAAGTGCAATTCCCATCGACGCGAAGCGGCGCTGGGCTAGGGTTGCAAGTAAACAATGTAAGATGGAATTCTTTTTTTAAGTACGAATGGTTGCATAAGTACCATTAATACATGAATTGTTTTGTTTTTTTTATGTATAATTTTATTATAATTTACCAAAGTAAAGACGAATTATCATTTAATATTTTAATAATAAATAACATAATTATAAACATTAACATTGTAAATAATCTTTGTAAATAGTAATCACAACAAATTTACAAGTTTTTGTTAGGTCTATGCTCAATGTAACATTCGTCTCATGTATTTAGTAAATTATGTTAACGATCTGACAATGAACGTATTAATTCTTCTAATAGTTCTTATATATTTATATAAAATTCATTTCAAAATCCAAAGTAACGCAGGAAAAATGATGTCGTAAATTACATTAAGTTTATACAATGCAAATTGGTATCCCATTTATCAAAAAACTGTAATTATCAACAATGGAAACACTGGTGTGTTTAAACAAATAAACTTCTTTCAGTAAGTAATTAAACAAAAAGAAAAATATTGGAAATGTTACAAGTGCAGAAAATAAGCAAAAACTAAATTTTTGATGGTAAAATAATTTTTAACAATAAATCTCTAATGTTAGTTAATCAACTACTAAAACAGCGTAGAAATATAATCTTCCTCATTATAATTCCAAATTAAAACCTATTAAACGGCAATCAAAATGTGCTAAATTTACACTTCAAAATGCATGCCCTAAAATTACTTACAAGAATGGAACAAAATCGCAAAAATAAAGTAATTTTAAATAAAATGTAGAAAAGTAGATAGCTTAAATTGTCAATTTCAATTATCGGTATCTGTTGTAGATCCTTCATCTTCATCTGAAGTATCCGTGTTTATATTAAAACTTAAATTTTTAATTAAATCGTCATTAAGCATCTGCTTTCCACATCTCTTCTTCAATATGCTTTACATGTCTGCAATGTATCTTCCATTCCGGTTGACTAATTTAAAAACATGCATTTTTAACTACGCTTAAAATGTCACTACTTTTTGTTGCTCATACTTTATGTCCACCTTTCTCTTCATTGTACTCCAAATCTGTTCAATAGGGTTCAACTTACAATGATAAGGTGGCAGACGCACAACTGTATGTCCATGCTGTTTTAATAGTTCATCCACATAATAGATTTTGTTGTGAGAAAACTGCTTTACTAACATCAACAATTCCGCTTTTCTCATACCTTCTGTAGTTGAAATGCTATTTGAATTTAACCAATTTATAATTTCATCTTTGTGGTTGCTTACAGTAGGTGGTTTATTTATTTGAACACTATCATTAATCCAATATTTTCTGAAAGTTTCTCGTCCTCTTGTATAATTAATTTTGTCTTACATTTTTAAGCTACCAACCTGTTTAGAGTAGGGACTTGATGGTCGACAGTATATGTTTCTGTGTACACTTTTTCTAAAAAATTCGCAAATCAGCTTTATCTAATTTAATTTTATTCGGTGGTGTATTACAAGTTGTTTCTGGGGAGATTGTAAGTGTAAGTTTCCTGCAACTTTTGCTTTCTTGCGGATATTCTTAATAAAATTATTCGAATTTCCTGTTGCTGCAGTGGCTAATTCTGTAGCTTTTTCTATTGGAAAACTCCAGCAACCAGCTTATTTTTGTTGGTCGAAGAATTCTATAACGTGACGAATTATGTGTCGGGCTTCTGAATGAACAATATTTCAACACATTATTCAAACTAAAACAAAGAATAATAGAATGTAATCTATAAATAAATAATAAATACTTACCAAAACAAGCGTATCAGTAAATACTAAGCGTCTTTAAAAAGAATAATGTTATGTGGTTGGCTGGTTGAAATTAACATTGATAATAGTCGCATGTTTTCCGGGAATACAGTATACCTTATGAATATCCTATATAATAAAGCGCCTATTTTTCATGTTTTTTTCCGAAATTAAACGGGTACTTCCAGACGTCGTAGAGACTTCAAATTCGGCATGCCGATGGGTCTTGCCTTTAAACCAACGGGAAAAATCCGAAAACCTGAAAATTCTATTCAGGGGTGTCTCCGTCTGCTATCGGTCTAGTATTATTAAATTCATGCATCAAAATTTGTCCCTCAGTCGACGGGCTTTTAATCTAGTAATGTAAATATTTTGCTTTGCAAGACGAATCAATTCACAATTGCACACGGTTTGGTCATCACATTATACAGGTTTATACTGATCTTCTGGGGCACCATACATAACACTTACATCACAATACAATAATAAAATGTACCATACGAATAAATAAATAAATAAACTTGATGCATCACAAAGTTGAATGGCTACATTGAGTCAAAACTGGTCATCTAAATAAAGTATATTTGGTATATTGGATTGATATTTGCCGAGGGAAATCGCGAGAGATTTTTGTGTTCATAAGATTTCGTTTCATCATAAATTTTCCGGATTTGTTAAGGGTTCCTAAATATTTGCTTGTATTCTCAGATTTCACTGGAATTTTCTTAGAATTTTCTCAATAAATTTTATGTATTCAGAATAATTATTATACTCTAAATTCATCTATTTATATATCTTTAAATACGCAACACACATATCAATTAATTGACTAAATAACTTTTTTTAAGAAAAAAACAATACACAAAAAGCTCTGAACCTAATCATAAATCATGGTATTTTTTAAACATCGATATCTTTTATTTCCTGTTCTTCTTCTTGCTAATCACTTTTGGACTATCATTGCAGTTGGTCTCAGATTTTGTTACAATTGTTGCAATGTCGCCGTCTAGAATTAAATTTTTAGAACTTTTACAAACGGTAGGATTAGGAATAGTCATCAAGTAATATTCTATTTTGTAAATTCATGATGATTGTCACTTTGTTCTAAAGAATCGGTATTCCTTATTATGTTAACGCCGGAGTTATTAATTATTGCTCAATGCCAACTGCGAAGGCACCTAATTTTGTTATTTTTTGCCGTATCCAATGAATACTGTGTTTTTGCCTTTGTTATCCATATAATTAAAACTTAAAACTCTTATCGCCAAAATATGTTGGTTCACTTTAAGTAGGCACCAGTCACCTAAATTTATTTCACTTTTTTCTTGGTCTTGTTTAGAACTTCTCCTTCCTTGTTTTGTTCTGCTTGCTTAATCTTGATCAATTGGTTGTTGATTCCTCAATTACAGTCCATAATATTTTTTTCTATTATGTTCGACACACTCGAGATTGGTAGGAAACTTGTCATCATCATGTTCACTTTCTTTTTGTTATTTTTCTTCATTTTGAACCACTGACACCATCCGTACTTTTAATCTAACTACTTCAACATTTTTCTTAACATCCGTCAACGGTTTCATAACAGTGTTTTCTATGTAGAAATTTGTCGAGTTTTTGAAATCGTTGTCAATGCCAAATTTTGTATATTTCCTGGCGAGTTAAAGTTTCTTTGGGAAAATAATTTGTAATATCTTGAATTTTCTGTATTTTATTCAATATATATTTATACTATAATTGACTATTGTCCAGAAAGTCGATGTCATGGGATCTAGTAGCCCTGAATATTTGTTCTCAGGGCTGACTGCTATATAACCATGGTTTGAACATGCACGGTTTCAAATCAAATTATAAAGTCTTGAAACCCAATTTTTCATAGACATTCATTCATTTGTATGAAAAGGTAGCAGTTTGTGCAAAGAAAATTCTCAGTCGTACTATAACAATTTTCTTTAGCCAAAATCACGAGATACATAAGAAAATACTTAGTACCACAAAAATATATCCGATCGAGGGCCATTAAATTTTGTATCTAAATATGATTTTAAATCATAATTGGTAGTAAGTAAAAATAATATGTTCAAAGACCGTCCGGCACATGTTTTTTCAACAAATCAATTTTTTCGGTTTTTAATGAATCAATAAGAAATTTTATATGATTAGAAGAAACTAATAGAGGAAAACACCAAAACTTTACTCGGACACGTGTTTCAACAGCTGCTGTCATCATCAGCGATACCGCAGTTTTTGGTGTTTTTCTGTTGGTTAAATAGACGCTGCAGTTGGTGTTCCCTTTCCTTTGATGATTAGAAGAAATTAAATATTTTAATTACCTTTAAAAAATACATTTATTCAAAATCAGTTTTTACCATTTTTAGGTTCCTTAGTGGCTACAATTTAAAATATATTCAGTTATACAGGTGTCCACTTTTGGACCACTTGTCAACTTTGACATTTTAAATGGAAACATATTTTTTATTCTAAATTAACGATAAAAGCTATGGGCACTTTATGTATACGACTCTTACTTAAAAGTGATGCTTTTTGAGTGTATCGATTTCTAAACACTTTCTTGAGTCAATATCGGCTTTCAGATATTTCAGATTTTTCAGGTTATTATTTGAAATATGAAACTCAAATTTTATTCGCACTTAGTGTGATAACTACCTAACTGTCCATGGTTTAAAAGTTGACATTATTATGCGGGTATGAGAAAAATTTTGTAATCGAAAATGATGCATTACTTGATAGAATTCAATGGAACACCCTTTTATATTTTTCCCAGATCGATGTAGAATTCGACTCGGTGGTTTTTAGGGAGGGGGCGCTACTTTTATATTTAAACTACTGTCCTAAAAGGTATATTTAATAAATGCCGCTCCGAGCAACAGTTTCTGAGATAATTGAATGTAACTTTGACTCTATATTTCGAAAACTATCAACTTTTGGACTATATTTTAGTACGAGTAATGTATAGTAGTCTATGTACACGGAATATCGGGACATCCTGTAGATTGTATTTTTAAATTTTATGCTAAATAGTGGATTCATATCTTTGATATTGACGACCCAAGACTAAAATTTATTGCAAATCCTAGACTAGTTTCAAAACGTTTTTATTAACAGGAATCTTCACTTCAATACTCTTCGAACACATTATATTATTGCAAAGTACCTACAGAAATTTTGAGCAATACGTAACTTCGAATCGAAGCATAC